>CM033471.1:220505769-220679576 GCA_019447015.1 Hymenochirus boettgeri | reverse complement strand
ATATACAATCATACTTTCTATATAAAAACCATACTCTTATAAAAAAACCATCATATACAAGTCCATACCTCTATATACAATCCATCCTCTATATACATCCATATCTCTATAACACAAACCATACCTCTATACAGCTATATACAATCCATACTTCTATAACATCTATATACAATCCATACCTCTATATACAATCCATACACTCTATAACCCTTTATACAATCCAATCTATATATTACAAACCATACCTCTATAACAGCTATATCATCCATACCTCTATACACTATATACACATCCATACCTCTATACATCTATATACAATCCATACCTCTATACTCTATATACAATCCATACCTTTCTATACTTCTATATACAATCATACCTCTATATCCACAATCCATACCTCTATAACTTTATATACAATCCATACCTCTATAACGTTACTATACATCCATACCTCTATATACAATCCATACCTCTATATACAATCCATACCTCTATACTTCTATATATCAATCCATACCTCTATACTTCAATCATACCTTATATACAATCCATACCTCTATATACAATCCATACCTCTATATACAATCCATACCTCTATATACAATCCATACCTCTATATACAATCCATACCTCTATACTTCTATATACAATCCTACCTCTATAACTTTATATACAATCCATACCTCTATATACAATCCATACCTCTATACTTCTATATACAATCCATACCTCTATACTTCTATATACAATCCATACCTCTATATACATCCATACCTCTATACTTCTTATAACAATCCATACCTCTATACTACAATCCATACCTCTATACTTTATATACAATCCATACCTCATATACACTCAACCTCTATATACACTCTCCATACCTCTAATACACTCCATAACCTCTATATACACCCATACCTCTATATACACTCCATACCTCTATATACACTCCATACCTCTATATACACTCCATACCTCATACCTCTATATACAATCCATACCTCTATATACACTCCATACCATAGTCCATACCTCTATACTTCTATATACAATCCATACCTCTATACTTCTATATACAATCCATACCGCTATACCTCTATATACAATCCATACCTCTATACCTCTATATGCAATCCATACCTCTATACGTCTATATACAATCCATACCTCTATACGTCTATATACAATCCATACCTCTATACCCTTATATACAATCCATACCTCTAAACAATCCATACCGCTATACTTCTATTACAACCCATACCCCTATATACAAACCATACCTCTATATACAATCCATACCTCTATATACAATCCATACCTCTATACAATCCATCCCCTATAATACAAACCATACCTCTATACACAATCCATACCTCTATACAGCTATATACAATCCATACCGCTATACTTCTATATACAATCGATACCGCTATACCTCTATAATACAATCCATACCTCTATATACAAACCATACCAGCAACCAACCTAAATAGAGGTGGGGGGGGGGGGGGGGTCGACACCACACTGTCTGCCATGTACAATGCTGTTTTGGACACCTTACTCTGGGCGTTCCTATAACACCTCTTAGCCACTATCCAATCACGCCCTTAACACTTGGCTGTGATATGCTAATTGGGATTTTTTAGGGTACATAATTGCACAGATTCTTGTACAAGTCATTCTGAATTGAGAAAGCCAGTCAGATGACTAGCGAAACGTCTTCTAGAACTACATTTCAAGTCCAGTTGATCTAATTGAATACAACAGATTATATACAAACGAAACATCTATATACAATCCATACCCTATACTCTATATACAATCCATACCTCTATACCGTTATATACAATCCATACCTCTATATACAATCCATACTGCTATACTTCTATATACAATCCATACCTCTATATACAAACCATACCTCTATATACAAACCATACCTCTTCTATATAAATCCATACCTCTATATACAATCCATAACCTCTATATACAATCCATACCTCTATACTTCTATATACAATCCATACCTCTATATACATCCATACTTCTATATAATCCATACCTCTATACCTCTATATACAATCCATACCTCTATACTTCTATATACAATCCATACCTCTATATACAATCCATATCTCTATACACAAACCATACCTCTATACAGCTATATACAATCCATACTTCTATACATCTATATACAATCCATACCTCTATATACAATCCATACCTCTATACCGCTTTATACAATCCATATCTATATATACAAACCATACCTCTATACAGCTATATACAATCCATACCTCTATACATCTATATACAATCCATACCTCTATACATCTATATACACCATACCTCTATACTTCTATATACAATCCATACCTCTATACTTCTATATACAATCAATACCTCTATATACAATCCATACCTCTATAACTTTATATACAATCCATACCTCTATAACGTTATATACAATCCATACCTCTATATACAATCCATACCTCTATATACAATCCATACCTCTATACTTCTATATACAATCCATACCTCTATAACGTTATATACAATCCATACCTCTATAACGTTATATACAATCCATACCTCTATATAACACTCCATACTCTATATACATCCATACCTCTAATACAACATACCTCTATTACAATCCATACCTCTATATACAATCCATACCTCTATATACAATCCATACCTCTATATACAATCCTACCTCTATAACAATCATACCTCTAACTTCATATACAATCCATTCTACCTCTAATCCATACCTCTATAACTTTATATACATCCATACCTCTATATACAATCCATACCTCTATACTTCTATATACACCTCCCTCTTAAATTTATATACAATCCATACCTCTATATACAATCCATACCTCTATACTCTATATACATCCATACCTCTATAACTTTATATACCATCCATACCTCTATCTATCACTCCATACCTATATATACACTCCATACCTCTATATACACTCCATACCTCTATTAACAACTCCATACCTCTATATACACTCCATACCTCTATATACACTCCATACCTCTATATACCAACTCCATACCTCTATAATTCTATACTCCATACCTCTATATACACAATCCATAACCTCCATATACACTCCATACCTCTATATACACTCCATACCTCTATATACCAACTCCATACCTCTATACACTTTATATACATCCATACCTCTATATACAATCCATACCTCTATATACACTCCATACCTCTATACAACTATATACCCATACCCTCATATACACTCCATACCTCTATATACACTCCATACCTCTCTATAATCACTCCATACCTCTATATACAATCCATACCTCTATATACACTCCATACCTCTATATACACTCCATACCTCTATATACACTCCATACCTCTATATACACTCCATACCTCTATACCTCTATATACAATCCATACCTCTATACTTCTATATACAATCCATACCTCTATAACTTTATATACAATCCATACCTCTATATACAATCCATACCTCTATATACACTCCATACCTCTATATACACTCCATACCTCTATATACAATCCATACCTCTATATACACTCCATACCTCTATATACACTCCATACCTCTCTACAAGACAAGACTTTGCTAGCTCTGGATATTTGAGTCTAGCATTTTTGTTATTACCAAATAGCTGCCTAAACTATAAATACATCCGTGTTGAATGCCTCTTGGAAAAGGATCAAGGAGTTCTAGTAGCTAACTTCCAAGTCATATTCAACTAAATCCCAAGAATCAGTTAACAGTTTAAATTCTGTCAGAAGTATAATAAAATATTTGATTGCTCAGCCCTCTGTGATGCTGAACTACATCAGTCAGCTTTAGGTTACTGAAGATTGTCGGGAATCATGTTCCTGCCCCTGATCAGCCATGGGTCCTGCTGATCCAATAATATTGTCTGTGATGCCTTTCATTCCTATGAAGGGCGGTAAGTCATTACCCTTGTGACATTTAATTCCACCAACTGGGGAAGGGTAGCTATTTCTTCAGTGTTGTACAAATGCCGACTTCAATTTTCAAAATGAAATTTTCATTCATTATTGTGCTCTGTTTTTCCCCCCCAGTAACCTCTTCAGATTTCCGGCTCTGAGACTTTAGCTTGGTACAATTGAAATTTTGAATGAATGTCAACAAGATTAGAAAGGTTCTCCTGGGGCAGACAGTATAATGTGTCGCCCCGCTGTTCAACCCTTAATACAATAACAGATGGACCATCTCCACTGCTACTTTGGGAGTTTGCATACACGTTCGATTTAGAGAAGGATGACGTCCTCTCTTTTTATAAATCTATCATGATGGAATAATAACATACTGACGGCCCATCCATCTATTTTCCTTCAGTTTCCAGAGCACGATTCTGACATTTGTTCCATGGGATACATCAAGGACTTGTATACAATACCCACCTGTCAAACTAATCCACAAAATGACAATGAGTGCCTGTCAACCAGCATTAATCACACATTCACTATGTACCTGTCAGATAAATTCCAACAGAATTACACTGTATACCTGTCAACTATATCTTAAATCAAAAACAGTCCCTTCTATAAATGCACGACTTCCATTCCCATCATTGCAATAAAATGGACAATATAAAGAACGTGTGTTCTGTCCTGCTCCTTGTACAGGAAGATCAATGAGTTGACAACCATCTAACTTCTCCCCCTTCCACCAGACATACATCTGTCCCATTAACCACATTCCTTACACTGTGAGTGAATATTAAGAGAAAAAAAAAAGATTACATCCTTATAACAAAATATCAACATGGATAGACCAATAAAAATAGCATTATACAATACACAGATAGACGTAACTTAATAAATACACAGATATATGTAACACAGCCTACTATTGGTTGAGATAAAAAGGTTGGTTTATCATATCTTTTTCCCCCATAGGTATGTGGGGCATATTTACAAAGGCGCAATATCACAATTTTGCAAAAGCGCGTCTGTAACAATCGTAAGTTTTGTGACTGAGATCATACAATTAAGGTCGCAGTCATAAAATTACGATATCAATCGTACATTAATGATTGCGGTCATGAAATTATAATATCAATCATACAATAATGATTGTACATTTAAAGTCACAATTATAATTGTACGACCGTCTATACAATACCATCGACCGTATTAATATGATAACCCTCAGAAGTTTTAATACTGTGGGTTTTAAATATGGCCCTTTGTATCCTATTTTCTAATCTGATGTAATATGTAACGGGTAGCTCTTGCTTCTACTCGCCATACGCGAGCCCAATGATAGACAATCTATTGGGATTTCCGGATTATTTTTTCCCCATCTTTATGCTTTACAAAAGGAAATCTTTCCCTGTTTACCAGGTTTTAGAAATAGAAAATACACAGCAGCACATTGGACAGCTCTTTTCTACCTGGATGAGGCCTACTTAGCATGCCTGAGCTAGCGGAGAATAGCAGGAAAAGATCTTAGAAGTAACTGAACATTTTGACTTCAGGAAACCAGGAAATCAAATCATGCTTACCGAGATTTCTGTTTCCCAATCATGTTCATGGCAGCAGTCACCAAAATGGGTTTAACTCCTGCAGGTCCCTGGACAGGAAGTTAAAAAGAACAAAGGTATAAAGGTTCCCTCACCCAAACATACCTTGTCTTCTTTCCAAGCTTACATGCCGCTCTATACAAGTAATTCCTAAATAAGGGGAAGGGCATTTTGGTGACTGCTGCCATGAACGTGACTGGGAAACAGAAATCTCGGTAAGCATGAAAGGTTGCTCTTTTCCACGTTGATTAACCACCCGTGCTCCTGTAGTATTTGGATTACTATCTGTGTTTGTTCTGCTGCCTCTTGTTTTGACTTGGCTACAATTAGAATATCGTCCAGATAATGGTATATTTGAATGCCCTGTTTTCGAATCTCCGCCACTAGAGTGATTAGAATCTTCGTAAAAATTCTTGGTGACTGGGACCGAATGGAAGGCTTGAGAATTGGAAATGTTATTCCTCGATGGTAAACCTCAGAAACTTTCTGTAGCCTTGATGAATCGGTACATGTAGATAGGCATCCTTTAGATCAATGCTTATGAGCCAAGCATCCCTGAACACCGCCTGAATTATTGAGGCTAGTGATTCCATTTTGAATTTTTGGCTTCTGACAAACTTGTTCAAATTTCTTAGATCTAATACAGGCCTCATGTCCCCTGAGGCTTTTTTCACTAAGAACAGTCTCGCATAGAAGCCCTTTCATCGTTCTTTTAGAGGTACTGGTCTTATCAGCAACTTCGAGACATAATCCCTCATCACTTCCATCCCTTCTTGGGTAGAGGGTCTTGCAAAAGGAAGAAATTTGTCCCTTTTTGGTAGCTCCCGGAATAGAATTTTGTATCCTTGCTGTATTATTCTTACCACCCAGGAGTCCGATATGTTCGAGGCCTCAACCTCCCTCCTACTTTCTCTAACCGTGCCGGCGTCTCCCTATTGTTGGGAAGACTGGGCCGCCGGAAATGTGTTCTCTCTCTGTGTATTGGCCGACTGTTTTCCAGCCTTCCAGACAGCAGATCTATTGATTTCTTTCCCAGGTCTGTAAAACTTTAAGTCCCTAAAGGACTTGTCTCTATTGAACGTCGGCTCAAATCTAGGTCTTTTATTCTTGCGTTCCTGTGGGAGAAATGTACTTCTTCCACCAGAAGCTTTACTGGTAATGGAGTATTATCGGCCATCCAAGACCTTTACCATAATGCTCTTCATGCTGATACCGACAATGCCATCGATCTGGCTGAGAGTCGACCATATCAACTGATGCCTCGGCGAAGAAATCAGTCGCCATTTTTTATCTCTGACAACATTTGATCAACTTTGGGATTTTAATATTGGAATTTATCGCTTCTTCCATTCTCTGAATCCTTAGCTTCATGGCTCTGGATACTGACGTCATCACCATAGCTGGCCTACAGGAGGCGCCAGCTGCCCCATAAGCTTTTCTTAGAGAAAATTCCTTCCTCTTGTCCATAGGGTCTTTAAACCCTGCTCCATCCTCTACTGGTAGAGTAGTTCTCCTAGCTTAAAACGCGAAACGGCTGCATCCACTTTGGGGGGAAGTCCCAATTTTTAGCCTCGTCTTCAGAGAAAGGATATTTCTTTAAGAATTTTCCTGTTAATGAATTTCTTATCAGTTTTTTTCCATTCTGAGTCCATGATTTCTTTCATGGAGAAATGTAATGGAAAAGTTGCAGATTTTTTCTTAATTGATGGAAACAATTTATCCGCCATTGATGACTTAGGGGTCTCTACTGACAGGGAAAGAGAATTCCTAACTGCCTTAATCAATGGTTCGATTATGGATACATCAAAGTTTGTTTCTATTTCCCCCTCCTCATCTTCAGAGAGAACCGATTGTTCCTCCAATGTTTCATCCTCTGAACACTCCCAATCTGATTCAACAGATCTGGTCTTCTGGTATCTCACCCTTTTCCTTGGCTCAGAATTCTCCATGCCTTTTGCGACTGCTTGTTGGATACATTTCATCAAAACGTCAAAAGATTTTTCAGACGTGAATGGCTTAGCAGCGGACTCTTCTACTTCCACTGCTTTAACAGTCTCTGCTTGCGTCTTGGACAAAGTCTCTTGTAATGAGAGGCTGAAAGAGAAATAATTGGTATAAGCCCCCTCATCTACAAAAGATTCCCACTCTTTTGCTACTTACCCCAGCTCACCTAGATCCCTTGGGGTGACTTCTGGCAGCGCTACCAGTTTCCATACTGGAGGATATATACCAGAGCTGCAAGGAAAAACAAGGAAATCAGCCAAGACTGACACAAAATCCCTGTACACACATAGAGGTACTGACCTTAGAACAGGCGAAAAAGGACCAGCAAAGTGGCAGGACAAGTGTACTCTGCAACCACAGGCACAGACTGGCGAGGAGGAACTTGCGCCAAACAGCTTAAAAAACACATTTCCACACCCCCAGGAGCTCATTGGTTGCTGCGCTGACGCGATTGGCCGCAAGCCCAGGCCCTCCTCTCGACCGCATGGACCAATAGGACGCGCGAGAGGAAGGAAGCCGAACCCAATTCACTTCCGGCACAAGCAGTGACGTCAGAGCGCCCGACGCGTCGGCCATGTTGCAAGGGGAACAGCGTGCTCCAGGCACAGACAGCCCCAAACTGCCCGGTCACCACAGGCCTCTATTCCCCACAGGCACTCCCTACCAGGAGGCGACACGGGGGAGCATCAGAATCGGGAAAGTGTGGGAGAGACCTGATCTGGAAAGAAAAAAACGCGCTGGCCAGTGAGCTGAAGGGAAACAACCTCCTGTAGCGTCCATAGGCAGGAAGAGAAAAAGACAAGGTATGTTTGGGGAGGGTACCTTTATACCTTTGTTCTTTTTAACTTCCTGTCCAGGGACCTGCAGGGGTTAAACCCATTTTGGGGACTTGCTGCCATGGCGACCTGGGGAAAAAGTGTTTTAGACTTTAACAGACAGATGGCTTTACAGGCTAGTCCTAGAATCAGGGGTTGGAGTAACTCTGCAATGTGGTTGGATTACATACATTTTAATAGCACTAAATAGACTGAGAATTTATAGACTGCATACACTATAGCATTTACGTAAAACTACATCTGTTGTGGGGTGAAATGAGGGGGGGGACAATAAATTGTCTCTAACATTTTTTGGCTTCTCGGACACTTTACAGGAAGAATGTTTAAATGCCATTGGCTAAACTAATAAATACTGATTCATCAACATCGCAAAATGGGCCACGTTCAATAACCCGCGGTATCGGAAATTTCTAATACGGTGAGTTATCGTAAAAGATTGATCGCGACTGTATATATGCAGTCATTTAAACAATACCACGTGGCAGCAGTACATTTATAATCAAGGTAAAGTTTGCAAAGGGCACGGTATCGCAAAATATCGATACCGTGCCTTTATAAATATGGACCAATGTTGTGGCCATAGGTGGGAAAGGCACCCCTATCCCAGCCCTCAAAGGAGGAACAGAGTTATGTGTTTATTCAAATTATTTCGCTATTTTGTCCACCTCCAAAACTATAATCCCCCCAACTACTGGCCCCACCATGTAGTGTAGTTTAATCCTCACCTAACATCCCAGCTCCATAAGGTTCTCCTGTAGTCCCCCCCAAAGTCCCAAAAACTGCCCACCAGGAGGATAGCATAGTCCATATAGGACTCTGCCTCCTACCTGGCCTCCGGGAGAAGTTTGGCACGCGTACTGCAGCCCTTCTCCCCCTCCCTCCCCCTCCGGATTCCCTCCCCCTAGCATTTATCCCCTTTAATACTGCCTTCCCCCTGGTCCCCCAGTCCCAACCGCATAATTTTTATTTTTACTTACCTCCCCTCTTTCCTCCGCTGCACTGAATGACCGGCAGCCGCGTCCGTGATTGGCTGCCGCTCAGCCAATCACAGACGCGACTGCCGGTCCCGCCCCTCTGCTTGCATTTTCTCGCAAGCAGAGGGCCGGGAGCGCGGCGAAGGAAAGAGGGGAGGTAAGTAAAAGTTTGGGGCACTTTCTAAAGATAATAATGATGCGGTTGGGGCTGGGGGACCAGGGGGAAGGCTATATTAAAAATTAGATTTAAGGGTGGACATACCCTTTAAAGAGGAAGTAAGGTACCTGTATAAATTCAAGTGAATTACAGGTTTTCTGTTGAAGCTGCAAAAAAGATAAACAAAGCAAACAGATAATGTCAACAACACGAGACCTGCAATAACCTGGCAGGGTTAAGATGATTTTTAAAGACCATTAATTTTTGGCTTTAATGCTTAATGTAGCTAAATAGTAGCTATGGTTATAAATTTAAATGGTATGTCCACCCCAAAATTACATTTTTGTTGCCTAATCGTCAGGTTTAAATTGTAAAAAACTGCAGAGAAACTTATGGAGTAGCATTAGGGGCTGGACAGGCAGCCGTATCTGTGATTGGTTGAGTGGCAGCCAATTACAGATGCGGCTGCCAGCTATTGAGAAAGCCTGCATCTTTTTACAATTTAAACCTGGGGGTTAGGGTTGGGAGGGGGTCCCTACATTACAGAAAATAATTTACTTTTTAAAACAAACACTGCAGCGCCAATAGATTTGGATGGTGGGAAGGAGGGTGGGGGAGGGCTCCCATTGGCATGCCAGCGTCCTCCAGGAGGACAAGGAAGGGGCAGAAATGTTTTTACACACAGGAAGGCTCCTACTCTTTAGTTTCCTGGACTTTGAATAGGAACTACAGGACAAACATATGGAGCAGAGAAAGGTAAGG
The DNA here is from genome assembly GCA_019447015.1 of Hymenochirus boettgeri. NCBI lineage: Eukaryota > Metazoa > Chordata > Amphibia > Anura > Pipidae > Hymenochirus > Hymenochirus boettgeri. The sequence continues at coordinate 220,669,242 of CM033471.1, read as the reverse complement.
TTTTTTAACACTACACAGTGAGTTAAATTTTTTGCGGAGGACATGCCCTTTAAGAAGTTATTAAAAGGTATATTTAACTGCTGCTATCATGTAACAACATGGTTGATTCTATTGTTATTTTACCACTATGACGTTACTTTATGACCACACAGTAAACAGCACTGCAGTGAGTCTATGCAAAACACAGCACAGACCCCAATACCAAACCGTATCAGTATTTCACAGAGCAGTTATAACATTCATAGTAGCATAATGGCTTTATGGCCACAACTCCATTGTGGCCTGTATCTTTTATGGTTATTAACATTTGGTTCCCAGCAATGTTCTCGAGATGAAAAAAATAGTCATTTGTCCTTTCTCTCTGCACACATTGCCAACATCTTACTGTGACGAGCTGACACCCATGCAAACTGCAATCATAGACTTCAACTGGGTATTGTGCATTAATTATTTACTGTATTCTACGTTACTGTAGACATTGTGCACCACCTAGTGGACACAATGAGCAGTGCAGGAATAATGTAATCTGACTAAAAAGTCAATACCACAAAAGTAATTTTATTTTGAACAGTAACATGAAATTCTATATAAAATAGTAAATAAAAAAATCCACAAATTGTAATGAAAAATATAGTATTACAATTACAGTATATTTTTGGTCTAAATGATTTTATGGCACATCTTATTTGTGGCATTAAAAATGAATATCAATATTTCAGGATACAAAACGTGTGCTATATATTTGAGTCACTTATACATTAAAGCACCAATACATTAAAGGATAACTCTACCCTAAAACTTATTTTAATTTTAATTGCAATGATGACCTATCACTTCCTACGTAATCCCAAACCAAAGATACACATTCTAATGTTTAAGCTCTGGAAGCCCTGCAGTTGCTGCCCCATTTTCTAGCTCAGTAAACTCAGACATGCTCCATGCAATTTCCACAAGAAAAGAGAGGAATTCTCCAATCAGATACTTCAGAGCATATTTATAAAGCTGCCATTTTGGTAACTACTGATACTGCAGCCCTAACTGTTCCCAGATGCATTTTGTGATTTAACCGATAAAGAACAAAAATGTAAACAAAGTTACACAGAGGCCTATTTGAAGTGATTTCATTCTTTTTTTTTTTTTTTTTTTAAACAGGACTATCTTTAGTTCGGAATGACAATATTAGTTATACATCCTTGTAATCTACAGTTCCAAGACAATAAATGAGGACCATGTATTTTAGGGAAGAGATCACCTTCAATCCAAGAAACAGGTGGGCAGAAAACTTTCCATGGATTTAAACTATTTTTTAAATTCAGTATATCTATAACCAAATTACCAACCAACCGATCGGAAATGCTTTTTTATATTTCAATGCTTTAATTGTCTGTTGTTCTATCAATTTGCGTGTTTGAGGTATTTTACTCAGTGATGAACTGGAAGGACAGTCCCAGAACATTCCCCAAATCCAACACGGTAACCATCTCCTTGGCAGTAACCTGTCATAATGGAAATAGATAAATATTAATAGAAAGGCAAGGAAACAGGGCAACGTGAAACTGCAGAAATCAATGTTATCAATTCGAAATGAATTGGAGTTGGGAAGTAAATTCCCAGGATCCTAGATAACAAACATAAAAAGTGTACAACCAATAACCAGAATGGTAGGAGGATACAGATGTACCTGTAATGGTCACGGTGTCTCCATCCTTCAAAAATGTCCTCTTGTGTCCAGATCCAAGAGCAATTGGCTTGGTTCCCCTCCAAGAAAGTTCCAGCATTGAGCCGAAGCTTCCAGGATCCTGAAAGGAAAGTGCTGTAAGGGTTAATTCATACTTCATGGTTCTCCTAAAACATGTCTGCCATTAAGCTGGGTACACACTTGCAAGATTTGTTGCATATTACACATCAGATGCTATTGGAAACGTTTAGTAATATATATATAGACTTACAGATAAATTCTCCCAATCAACCTCTCCATACTCTGATAGTAACCTGTAGGTTTAGTTAAAATATTTACCTTTATATTAGTTTCAGTCCTTAACACAATGGAAATTGCCATATAATGCACAAGAGACAGGGAACTATGCTCTTATTCTAAAGCAATACCAGCTTGTAACGCCTCAGGAAAGAGACCACTCTCCTTTGCCAAGTTTCCCATCTCTCCTCCCACTCCCACAAACTAGCTCTTTGCGCAGGGCTGTGTGCAGGAGGGAACCACTGGGTGTGCGGTGTGCTTCATGTGCCATGAAATAATGCACCCTCTAAGCTCTGAGTTAATGAAGCTTCTTTGTGATTTATAAGATTAGCTTTAGAATAGGTTATCTATGATTCTCATATAACTACCAGGAACTACAGTGCAGTCAGAAATATGAATCATGTTTTTAATTGCAAAATGTAATGATAAACATTACACATTGTTTTAGAAACAAAAAACTGTTTTGTGTTGCAGTAAAGAGCATTAAAATGTAAGGAACACTTTTTTACACCATCGTGTTATAACACCAGATTGGAAGGTTTGTCAGTGAATAATAAAGGTCCGTACACATGGCCGTATTCATCCGCCATCCCCGATGAACCAGTGGTCAACAAACAGACAATTTGAACGATAATCGCCTGTGTGTACGAAACTTTAGTCACTGCATGAGAGAAAAAAAAAAAAAAAAAAAAAAAAGATGCCAGTCTTCTATAGGCCTAATGATAACTCCAGGTAACTTTAAAAAACTGCATTTTCAGAAATAAACATAAGCATGCTTCTTTAAACTAACTTTCCACTTTTATAACAAGTATACATGAGCCTAATTATTAGATGTACACAAAACCCTGGGACTAGGACAAATCTGAAGTGTTTTCCTTGAGGCAGGCAGCATAGCAAACTGTTAGCACCGGACCTTTAATCTCTGCATTTCAACAAGAAGTCGTATTGAAGTTTCTACACTGTTATGTGCAGTCTATGCTGTCTATGTGAACTATAGTCTAACTAAAGTCTATGGGGATCGTGCACAATGATATGGCACGTGAAAAGGTTGGGAAAAGGAGAATTAGCAGCAACTGTATCATTTTTTAGATTACCGATACAATTTTTTAATGGGAAATCAACAGTTAATATGAACCTAGATAACAACAACACAATACTTTCACTAGGACAGTCGATGTGCTTTCTGGTTTCATTGCACTGCACATCCTGCAGGCTGACTTACACATAGCGGGTATATAACCACTTAACATCTGTTAGTAGGTACATTGACCATAAGGAGGCATGTTTTGGATAATAGGGCGCATACAAATGTGACTATCACAGCTACAACCATATTGGAACTTGCCACAGAATCTATCAGCCCTAACTGGATACATACAGGGCTATGTACAGAGAGACGCTATCTCTCTAGTGCCCCCTTTAGGCAATGCACCGAGGAGATAGTGGCTTTCACTGCATAGGGAATGGAGTTCGCCTTCTGCGAATCTTTAATGCCAGCTATCTGCTGGCATTAGAGATTACGTCTAAAAGTGCCTTTTACGGCTCACACATTGGTCGCAACTGCAGTTAGTTTTGTCTTAAAATCACGTTAACGCTTGGTACATTGGTTAACGTTACTTTAAGACACAAATAGCCTATAACGTCTCTCGGTACATAGCCCTGATACTTTTGTATTTTTGTGTACTGTTATTTACTAGGTGCAATGATCACCATTGTTGGGTCACGGTTTATACAATCTTGGCGAGGTCAGTAAAAAAACAGGAGTGTTTTATTAATTGTTTATTAAATTATTTAAAACCCCTACAGACTTTTGACATGTTTATGTTAAATAAAAATAGAAATACAATATAAGAACAATGATCTGTTTGTTTTAATGCCTTCGACTTTCCAGGTTAAGGCCTACATGTGGGGCAACTTTGCATAAAGAAACATTTGTGTGTGAGATAATGTTATTATTTGTATGCTGGGTGTGTCTCACATTACATAGTTTGGGTTATACTGACTGGTCCACTTATGGTTCCGGATGCTAGGAGGTCGCCAGGGCGAACGTTACACCCAGTTACTGTGTGGTGAGCCAGTTGCTGCTTCATTGTCCAGTACATGTACTGCAATACAAACCAAGAATGAAAACACATAAACAAATGAGAAATATTTTTTTCACCGAGTTTTATTGAAACAATTGAAGTAATGGATATATGTCCTTATGTGTTTATTAGCATGTTGGGTCTTCATCCATTTACACAAGCACTTTACATAATATGCCATAGACATGTTGTTGAAGATTCTCCATATTTTAATATGGCTGGTTAAAGATAGAAAATAAAGTATTCTTCAAAGGTGAAATAAAATGGAGATAATGGAAGTCTTAGAAAGAGGATGGGATAAAGTAAAAGCTAAGAAAGAACAAAGGGGCAAATGACCAGCGATAAAAGAAAGTTGGCGAGAGGAAAACCAGTGTGTAGTTGGTCTCTCTGTTAGGATGATGCACAGAGGGACACAGTGCTAAAAACACATCTTAAAGCCACGCTAACTGATGTAATAATGGTTAGCATGGGTCTAGGATGTTAGCAGGGGCTATGTGAATTTTGGTGAATGGTAAATGTACTCATGCAGTCACCTCAAGATTTATAATAACATTGAAGCCCACATAAGCTGAGCTGGAACAGAGATTCACTGTTGTATGTATGTATGTGTAATTTTATTTATAAAGTTCCTCTTGGGTACGCAGCGCTGTACATTAAAAATACAGAGTATACAAACAAGGGGATAAGTGCAAGCCATTTACAGATAGATAAAAATTAAATTAAATTTCATACATTGACACATTAGAAATGAGATCCCTGCCCTGAAGAGCTTACAATCTAAGTTGCTTTAATATGACTCTTTGCGATAGCACCAGAGAGCAAAACCGGCTCGTAGTACATTGCACTGTTTAGTTTTCATTGCTACAAGGCATTGTGGGTACTATCTTTTTCATACAGCTTCACCAAGATTCCTTCCCCCTCCTTTTAATTTGAATAGAGCTTGGCCAACCGCCTATAAGATTTCCCTTTCATTTATAGGTGCAGCCATCTGGCAGATATTGAATGGGGTCAATGAGAAAAGGTTTGCTAAATCAGGTGGTAAAGAGCCATCTCTGTTTTATTTTAATTTACTTGAGGGATGTGAAATAAAACAAATTTATCACAAACACATCACAGAACTAATATAAGGAATAAACCTCATGCACCAATGTACCTTGAAGTTAGATTGACATATTTGTACAGGATTCTTCATTTCTTCCCCTATAAAAATGAGAGGAACCTGTTTAGGTAAAGATTAAAAAAAAGTCGAAGTCATGGCCTATAAAGAAAAGTGATAGCATTTCCTTTTCTTGCCCTTGCTTGGCAAAACAAGCGCCGCTCCAAGGAAAGACAGAACATAAAGGTATTTAATAAACATAATGAAATGAAGACTCCAAAAACAAAGTGTAACCACCACAGCGAGATATCCGAAAGGCAAGAAAGAGACAACGCACTCACCTGGGGTTACATTATAAAGCGTTGAGCACCACAATACAACAAATAATCACCAGTTACAAGGTAAGTATATCCCTTGGCTATGGATTTAGCATTCCTCTTGGCAGAGCCAGTCCCTCTTTCTTTAGCAACTTCCCAATATCAAACAGTGAAAATACTGATCTACCACAGTTACTAGCTAATAGTTAAGTGAGTGAAATCTTTCTTTTCACTCTTTTACCTCCATCAGATTTTCCAAAACTTCTCTAACAAAAGTGCTGATGGCCATTTAGCCTCTCTTTGATTACCTATGCTTAAGTGCACATGATTAACCAAAAATGTTTACCTTGAATGCAGACAGATAAGTTAATGTCAAACATGTAGTTTTTTTCATCCTGAAGATATGGCAGGGGCACAGGATCCTGAGGAGAGTGAACATTTATTAATTTCAGCAATGGCCTGAAGTTTTCTGCAAGTAGCAGAACAGACTTACAGGGCTATGTACTGAGAGCCGCTATCAGCTATTTCTGTCTTAAAGGACAACTCCACCCTTATAGGAACATCTTTTAGAAAGAATGGCCTCTTTAAAATATGTTGATATATCATAGTTTGTCCTATGAATTCATTACTGTATGCCTGCAATGCTTCTGGATGCCTCATAGAAACTGAGGAATTTAGAAACCTGTACTGAGCCTGTACTGAGCCTGGGCATGCTCAGAAGAGGCAGACAGGGGATTAACATTCAGTCATTGGCTGTGATGTCAACTGTCAAATCCCTAACTGACAGTTGCAAACTGGAAGAACCAGGAAGAAGAAACAGGGGAAGCAGGGCATTGTGCAGGATTTCAGGTTAGACTTATATATTTCCAATTTCAAACTATTACCATTTAGGGTTTTGGGGGGGGGCGATTTACCTGTATGTAAATTTTCATTTTGGGGCTGGACTTGCCCTTTAAAGCCACATCAATTGATGTACCAAGGGTTAACGGCAGTTGCAAAAACTTAGTCACGCAACTGCCACAGCCAAAGTGCCTAGCAAATAGCACTTTGGGGTTAACTCCATTTGCTATGCACAGAGAAAGGCTATCGGCTCAGTGCATTGCCTTAGGGCACTAGAGAGCCATATCAGCTCTCGGTACACAGCCCTATTAATTATTTTGACTGTGTCAGAGTTGGGACTAAGATTCACATAATGTGTTTCAGCTTACCTGAACTGGGTTTGGCAGAACAAACGGAATAAGGGCTTCCATCGGCACAACCCATGGTGATATAGTGGTTGCAAAATTCTTACTCAAAAATGGTCCGAGTGGGACATATTCCCACTTCTGTATGTCTCTAGCTAAGAGAAATGACAAGTAAATGTTATACTATTAAACAATATGGCTGATGATTATAAGTTATGCAGTTCTTAAAACCTGTATATGGATTCACAGTTGACACAGCACTAAACTTTTGGTAGACTTACCCAATCAATAACTGACAATGAATACTGGGACACATGGCTATGAACCAATTAAAGACCCAGTAGAAGGAAAGCCATGATATATTCAGTCCTTGCATACTATAAACTATAGTTTAGTGTAGTATAGGTGTGGGGTGTGCATGCTTGTCCAGGTCTATACATTATGAGAGTCTTTGCTAAGGAATGGAGGGTCTATATCAGGGCTCCTAAAGACTTGCTTCACCTTGGCCCATAAACTGGTAAAAACTTGCACTCAGGCACTTACCACTCCAGTCATTCATCAGTACCATGCCAAAGATGTGTTCCTCAGCTTTATGAATGGGAATTGGTTTTCCTAAAGAGTTTCCTGGACCCACAAAAAATGCCTGCCTCAAAAGAAATGCAGCACTATTATTGCACCAGAAAATGGGGTACCTATTAAATATAAAAAAATGTTCTAGCAATTTAGAAATTGTAAATAAAGAACAAAATATTTAACTTCTCTAAAGGTGCTATTTAGCATTATATATTTATACCCTTATATTTTATAGAAATTGTCCAATGAAAAAATTACTTTGCCTCATTTCAATCTATAAATGAATACATATGAGCAGCACATACTCTGAGGTGTGTGTGTTGCTGCATGACTTCAATTCTGTACTTGTTTTGCTCAAGCTCAGTCCCTCAGCCAGACTGTCTGTCTGTGAGGGCAAGCATGCTCATTGACCGTTATGAGGAAGCACTGGGAGAGGGAATTTCCCACCATGTAGTTCACAAATCAACTGTTAACATTCTAGCTACAGCAAAACTATACATAACAGAATAGTTTATGATATTAAAGGACAATTATACTCACCTTTCCTCCGCTCCTCTTCTTTGTTCATTACCTTTTACCCAGGGTGAGGACCTGAACCGCTAGGTCCTCAGCCCTGGGTTCGCGTAACTTAAAGCACTGTCTTAGAGCAACGCTGCTCTGGTAGGCTCCGCCCCCTCCTCCCCGTCGGCGACAAGGCTAATAGTAAGGTACGCTCAAGACAGTGCTTTAAGTTACGCAAACCCAGGGCTGAGGACCTAGCGGTTCAGGTCCTCATCCTGGGTAAAAGGTAATGAACAAAGAAGAGGAGCGGAGGGAAGGTGAGTATAATTGTCCTTTAAGTCACTTGATTGAAAGCTAAAATTTAAGATGTTTCAGACTGGACAGCTAAAGAAATAAGGGACAGAGCAACAAAAGAAAAATGGAACACTGGTAGTAGAGGGAAGAATGATAGTTTCCGATAATGGGCAATTTATAAAAGCAAATGTCCCGTTGTACATATCTTTTCACATACTTTTACTTTCTTTACTTTCTATGCTTGTATTGATTTCTTTAGACTCTTGATATGGTAGAATCCCTAACACCATATATTATTAGTCACATTAAACTACAGCCACGTATATTGTCAACTGTCACTGTAGATTAACACAATGAAAAATGTGTCACTGTCTTTATCTTAGAAGAACGAATGATCTGCAAAATTATTAATGTTCCTTAGCAAAGATTACACCATTTGTCACGTTGACTGGATTTGTGAATCATCCTGTAACATTTACTATATAAAATAAAATTAACGGCACATTAGTGCTCTGGAAGACTTCATTTTGCATAATGCAGCATATAAAATATAAATAATGCTTTCAACTGCATTTCTTTTTTTTCTAGATATGAAATCTCAGACTTTTATAATATACAGTACCACGTACCATTTGTTCCGTAACTCTACAGAGGCACTGTAAAATAGAAAAAGGGGCTGATGCAATAAAAGTTGCAAACGTTTGCCTGTGCTATTAATCTTCAGCAACCAATTAGATGCTGTCCAACTTCAGTAACCCAGTAAAACGCCAACATCGGATTGGCTGCTGCAAAGTAATAGCACAGGCAAACTTTTGCATTTCTTATTGCATCAGCCCCTCTGTTTCTTTCCTTCCCTTACTATTTGTGTTGTTACCTAAATAAAAGTAATTCCAAACAGATATTTATGCTACCTTTTGGTGCATTTTCCTATTGTAAAATTAGACTTTTATTTAAAGAGACACTAAACAATTTTAAACAGTGTTTGGGTAAACTATAATTCACAGGGAAGTAGGAGAGCACATTCCTACCTCTGTGGGTGCAGTATAACAGAAGTGGTGCAGCAGTTAACTGTCCATACACTAGAGCTTACCTGGAGACTTTATTGTGACAATCCAGACAACCAGCCAACACGCTAACTTTATGACTGACGTTACAGGCTAAAGTACGCTCGTAAAGCATTATGTATCTAATAGACAATTTGTCGTTTGTCTTTTTAATGTCTAGTGTACAACAAGCTTAACTGGTGAGTGATCAGAATGTCAGGTATACTTCAGAAACAGACGTTCGTTGCACGTGTAGCACATGCTCGAGCGTCAGACTTCTCCTTCTAAACAGACGTGTGTGCCTTTACATGTTTGATTTTTTTTGGTCAAAACTTTTTCAGGGTGAGACTGTCCCTTTAAAAATGCCTCACAACAGCACAAAAGGCAAAAGGAAGACTTTCCTATCCCCTTTTCACAGATATAAGTGTAGGATAAGTATTTTGTCAGTTCTACTGCATTCTTTAAAACCTTTAAACACAAAAAGCTTAGAAATACAAGACATTCTCTAATGAAAGTTTAGATTGTGTACATGCAATGGGTGGTCAAGGCAGAGAAAACGTTCTCACCATTTCTAGCTCAATGTCAAGAAGTTTGCTGGCCTCAAATATAGGGGGTTTGTCTGAAACAAATGTGAGAAGCTAGATTAGCGCACTTTATACATTGTTTACCTTCCCTTTACTTTTTAATACAGCTGTTTAATTCACTACTTATAATAAGTACAAAACGTACCATCATTTGGTCGAACCTGCCCCATAGGCCTACGGACTGGCGTTCTAGATACCACCACAGAAGAAGCACGTCCATGATATCCCACAGGAAGGTGAAGCCTGTTTTAAACACACATAAGGTCATTTGATTAAAATAACAAATAATTTTGTTAAATTGTGCTACAGCTATTTGAATAGTGTGTAAATAGTCTACAGTGCTGGAATATCACTTAGTGGTAGGTTATACAGGCAGGCCACAGCTGCTGACTGGGAGTGAAATAATTAATCAGGGATGCAATCCTGAGAGTCTCCAAATATCATTCTACAATTCCAAATGTAAATAGCTCAGAAAATCTAACAAATATTATACAAATCAATAAAGTATTTCTGGCAAGGACATTTTCTCTGCAACTGTGGGGCCAACTAGCCTTAACAAAGCCCCTTTTTAAAGAAAATGTCCTTGACAAAATGCTTGGTATCAGCCCTATACCAGCACATCCAAACCCTGGTCTGCCCTCCCCTAATACAGGATGTAATGGTATACCATAATGACAATAATAGCAGAAATGATAATGGTGCTAAGTGAAAGATTAAAAGTATGCAGATAGATGTTACTGATAAACATTATCGAAAATGAATCGGAATACAAACCACCAGGAAGAAATAGTTCCTGCTTTACTGATTTCATGGTTTTGTCATAAATTCAGAACATGACAGGTGTGCTTGTCTAATACAGCATTTTATTATAACACAATTAGCTGCTGCCCTAAAGTGTTCAGCAAAGTTGTGATCCTATATAATAAAACCCTAAGTGTGCGTCCGTGTGTGTCACTGCAGTTCCTATGGACTCACCACTAGAGGGAGAGTCTCTGCAGTTCTAGAGGGAGAGTCTCTGCATTTCCTATTGACTCACCACTAGAGGGAGAGTCTCTGCAGTTCCTATTGACTCACCACTAGAGGGAGAGTCTCTGCATTTCCTATTGACTCACCACTAAGGGAGAGCTCTGCAGTCCTATGGACTCACACACTAGAGGGAAGTCTCTGCAGTTCCTATGGACTCACCACTAGAGGGAGAGTCTCTGCAGTTCCTATGGACTCACCACTAGAGGGAGAGTCTCTGCAGTTCCTATGGACTCACCACTAGAGGAGAGTCTCTGCAGTTCCTATGGACTCACCACTAGAGGAGAGTCTCTGCAGTTCCTATGACTCACCACTAGAGGGAGAGTCTCTGCAGTTCCTATGGACTCACCACTAGAGGGAGAGTCTCTGCAGTTCCTATGGACTCACCACTAGAGGGAGAGTCTCTGCAGTTTCCTATGGACTCACCACTAGAGGGAGAGTCTCTGCAGTTCCTATGGACTCACCACTAGAGGAGAGTCTCTGCAGTTCCTATGGACTCACCACTAGAGGGAGAGTCCTGCAGTTCCTATGGACTCACCACTAGAGGGAGATTCTCTGCAGTTCCTATGGACTAACCACTAGAGGGAGAGTCTCTCAGTTCCTATGGACTCACCACTAAGGGAGAGTCTCTGCAGTTCCTATGGACTCACACACTAGAGGGAGAGTCTCTGCAGTTCCATTGACTCACCACTAAGGGAGAGTCTCTCAGTTCCTATGGACTCACCACTAGAGGGAGATCTCTGCAGTTCCTATGGACTCACCACTAGAGGGAGAGTCCTCGCAGTTCCTATGGACTCACCACTAGAGGGAGAGTCTCTGCAGTTCCTATGGACTCACCACTAGAGGGAGAGTCTCTGCAGTTCTATGGACTCACCACTAGAGGAGAGTCTCTGCAGTTCCTATGGACTCACCACTAGAGGAGAAGTCTCTGCAGTTCCTATGGACTCACCACTAGAGGGAGAGTCTCTGCAGTTCCTACGGACTCACCACTAGAGGGAGAGTCTCTGCAGTTCCTACGGACTCACCACTAGAGGGAGAGTCTCTGCAGTTCCTATGGACTCACCACTAGAGGGAGAGTCTCTGCAGTTCCTATGGACTCACCACTAGAGGGAGAGTCTCTGCAGTTCCTATGGACTCACCACTAGAGGGAGAGTCTCTGCAGTTCCTATGGACTCACCACTAGAGGGAGAGTCTCTGCAGTTCCTTGGACTCACCACTAGAGGGAGAGTCTCTGCAGTTCCTATGGACTCACACCACTAGAGGGAGAGTCTCTGCATTCCTATGGACTCACCACTAGAGGGAGAGTCTCTGCATTTCTATGACTCACCACTAGAGGGAGAGTCTCTGCAGTTCCTATTGACTCACCACTAGAGGGAAGTCTCTGCAGTTCCTATTGACTCACACACTAGAGGAGAGTCTCTGCAGTTCCTATTGACTCACCACTAGAGGGAGAGTCTCTGCAGTTCCTATTGACTCACCACAGAGGAAGAGTCTCTGCAGTTCCTATTGACTCACCACCAGAGGGAGAGTCTCTGCAGTTCCTATTGACTCACCACCAGGGGAGAGTCTCTGCAGTTCCTATTGACTACACCACCAGAGGAGAGTCTCTGCAGTTCCTATTGACTCACCACAGAGGGAGAGTCTCTGCAGTTCCTATTGACTCACCACCAGAGGGAGAGTCTCTGCAGTTCCTATTGACTCACCACTAGAGGGAGAGTCTCTGCAGTTCCTATTGACTCACCACTAGAGGGAGAGTCTCTGCAGTTCCTATTGACTCACCACCTAGAGGGAGATCTCTGCAGTTCTATTGACTCACCACTAGAGGGAGAGTCTCTGCAGTTCCTATTGACTCACCACTAGAGGGAGAGTCTCTTGCAGTTCCTATTGACTCACCACTAGAGGAGAGTCTCTGCAGTTCCTATTGACTCACCACTAGAGGGAGAGTCTCTGCAGTTCCTATTGACTCACCACTAGAGGGAGAAACACAAGGAGGGAGAACAGCAATTAGACAGACTGCAGGTAAGGTTGCTTGGGACAGAGGGGGGCCCTTGGATTCGGGACAGAGGGGGGCCCTTGGATTCGGGACAGAGGGGCCGATCGGCGGGGGGGGCCCTTGGATTCGGGACAGAGGGGGGCCCTTGGATTCGGACAGAGGGGGGCCCTTGGATTCGGACAGAGGGGGGCCCTTGGATTCGGGACAGAGGGGGCCCTTGGATTCGGACAGAGGGGGGCCCTTGGATTCGGCAGAGGGGCCCTTGGATCGGGACAGAGGGGGCCCTTGGATTCGGGACAGAGGGGGCCCTTGGATTCGGGACAGAGGGGGGCCCTTGGATTCGGGACAGGGGGGGGGGCCCTTGGATTCGGGACAGGGGGGGCCCATGGATCGGGAGGGGGGCCCTTGGATTGGGGACAGAGGGGGGCCCTTGGATTGGGGACAGAGGGGGGCCCTGGATTGGGGACAGAGGGGGCCTTGGATTGGGGCAGAGGGGGGCCCTTGGATTGGGGACAGAGGGAGCCCTTGGATTCGGGACAGAAGGGGGGCCCTTGGATTCGGGACAGAGGGGGGGCCCTTGGATTCGGGACAGAGGGGGGGCCCTTGGATTCGGGACAGAGGGGGGGCCCTTGGATTCGGGACAGAGGGGGGGCCCTTGGATTCGGGACAGAGGGGGGGCCCTTGGATTCGGGACAGAGGGGGGGCCCTTGGATTCGGGACAGAGGGGGGGCCCTTGGATTCGGGACAGAGGGGGGGCCCTTGGATTCGGGACAGAGGGGGACCCCTGGATTTGGGACAGAGGGGGGGGCTGGATTTGGGACAGAGGGGGCCCCTGGCCTTGGACAGAGGGGGGGGACTCTGGCCTTGGGACATGGAGGAGGACTATGGCCTTGGGACACTAAGGGGGCACTCTGTGCTTCTAGCGCCTGTTATTGTAGCGGGCTTAATGTCTAGTTTAGTTATAAAATGACATACAGGGGAATCCCCCAAGCACTCAGTACTTAGCTTGTTACTAGCTTGGGAAGCAAGATAACTGCTGCAAAATACCTACCAGACACAGAGATAGCAATTTTTAAAAACTGGGGCACATTCATAAAGCAGCAAAGAAAAAATTCGGCGTTGGGGCATGATGTTGGAATTTTCGCGTCTGTACTTAAACACGTGAGATCCTGGGGGATTAACCCATGGGGCATGCTTTGCTTGGGCCTTGTTGCTTATCCGCCAGGTACTGCAAGATTGGCGGTAAAAACTGATGTTAATACACATCGTGTGTCACAGGTCAGCCCCCGCAATTACATGTGTGTATGAGACTTTAGCATTAGACTTTACATGACTGATAGATAGACTGATAGATTTAACAGTACAGTAAAGTGAGTGTTGCCTATTTACCATCATATGCCCTGATATAGTAATAGGAAAAGTTCGGAATTCACTTGTCTACATTAACCTGACTTCTTGCCAACTTTTCAGTGTTATTAGCGCTACTTTTTGACATCATTTTTTTAGAACTACAGCGAAAAAGAAAAACGGCAGGAAAAAAAAATAACACTCCTTTATAAATATGCCCCAGTTTTTGCTACAGTTTTGAGGCATTTTTGGAGTAAGACGAGCCATGTGAAGAGAAGTTCTATAAGATTCCCTACTCTACAAACATAGTGACAAATGTCCAGTCCTGGCCACTAATATCAGAACCTCCACTTACCAGTTTGGCATCAGAGCATTATCCTTCCCTCTGAACATAATTCCTACATTCGTAGCATGATCCCTGGAGGAATAGAAATCTGTGTAATCCCCTGAAAGTAAATACAGACGCTGCATGAGTTTGTTTTCATGAAGGAGGTGCTGAAAGTGCTTTTTTTTTTTTCAAAATATTTAATGAACTACAGGCTGGGGAGCTGATTCAGTCCGAGTTGGCAGTCAACTGCTGAAGCAGTATATGCGCAGTACGGCTACCCAGGCTGCCAGCCCAATTAAAATTGGGTTTTGTCACTGCCAAAGTGGGTGGGTGATATTGCATCTGAAGTTCCATTAGCATTTACAAAGCTGTGAATTACATGCCATTTTAATGGAAATAAGTTAGTAATCCAGTTCTAGATAAGAAGGATTCATTCTATCTCACCGGATGCAACTTAAGGTTCGTACACACGTGTGATTGTGGGTCCCGGCCCGCGATGCACAATGTGTACGAACGTTTGTTTCGGCTGATTATCAGCCCGTGTATGGGCACTTTATCGACTGAAACGGATTCCACCAAAATCGGATAGTAAATTTGCCTGATGTGCAAATATACAACAATATTATCGGCTCCCTATACAACAGTATAGTCGATAACAATCTGATGAAAAATTTCCGTTCGGACCAATAGGTTACGATGCCGGAAGTGGTAGTCAGCCAACATCATGACCTATTATCCATACACATGGCCCATATTCATCAAATAATGTTGGATCGTTAATGTTTATGGTCACTTTAGGGTTGAGGACAGACCATTTGATATTTCAACCTAATCCACTGGCCTTGCAATAGTTCGGTCAATAGATTTAAAATATCAGAGGTTGGGGAGCAAAAGTACTGCAGCCAACATTTTGGCGTCACCGATTGGGCGATCCATCAAAGACTACACAATTGCTTAAAATTTACCAGCCTGTCCAACAATGGTCCATCGCAAAAAAGGGCCCTTTTCGGTCACGGAGGTTGATCGGGCGTAAAAATTGGACCATGTGTACACAGCATTAGATTCTTTAATCCCTGTACACATGGTAAATAAAGATAGATGTGGAGACATCGGCCAACAACATCGTTTAGCGATCCTGCAAGACTCAATCCCGGAGAACATTAAAATTATGAAAAAAGGGAGAGTCAAACCTACCAATATTTGCTGGCAGATAAAGCGTTGCCTTGGCTTGTGGCACAAATGCCCTGAAATAAAAAGAATTAATTTAATCATTATCGCAATTCATTTATTTCTCTCTGGCTGAGGAACATGATTGATTTTTATTTCCAAAAAGGACAGAACATTCTGAAATAAATTAAATACAAAGACCTGGCAGAGAAGTAGAATTTGTTAACCCTACAGCCTCTGCTTGTCAGTATATTTTATGGTCTTTCACATAACATGCCATTGCTAATGGTGTAGGGAAAAAAAGCAAATATCTCTGTCCTCCATGGGTGGGCTACTGGTCCGCACTCCTCGATCCGGCAAGAAATTTCTTGGTCACCAGGTTAAAAACTTTAAATTTTATTATAACATTTAAAATCTATCACACAATCAGTAACTTGCCTGACGCGTTTCGAGCGGTACTGAACGCTCTTACTCATAGGCTACAGCATGTCATATCCGTTACAGCTATTTATACTAAAATGGATAGACACTCTCCCCTCTGCTGTTCACACAAGGGAACTGACTTTGTTACATTGTATATGTTTCCCAAACAGTGTGTAACATATTAGCTAATTAGTTGATACAAATAGATCTGCTGTTAACTCTTAAGATGCTCAATAAAAACTGCTTTTAGTTGTGAACCAGATCTGGTTTTTATTGTGCATCTTAAGAGTTAACAGCAGATCTATTTGTATCAACTAATTAGCTAATATGTTACACACTGTTTGGGAAACATATACAATGTAACAAAGTCAGTTCCCTTGTGTGAACAGTAGAGGGGAGAGTGTCTATGCATTTTAGTATAAATAGCTGTAATGGATATGACATGCTGTAGCCTATGAGTAAGAGCGTTCAGTACCGCTCGAAACGCGTCAGGCAAGTTACTGATTGTGTGATAGATTTTAAATGTTATAATAAAATTTAAAGTTTTTAACCTGGTGACCAAGAAATTTCTTGCCGGATCGAGGAGTGCGGACCAGTAGCCCACCCACGGAGGACAGAGATATTTGCTAATTACACGGACCAAGCGAAGGGTCCGGGGCAGTCTAGCACCCGGACCACCAAGTCATACGGGTGAGTCCCGATTTACGGGAGATGTTTGCATTGTGATTTTGGATGTAGACGCTGAAACAAATAGAACATATGGCGGCAGCACTAACCCAAGGGATACGAAGGAACTAGCGCTAGATCTGGGGTCGAGTACACCCAGATCTCCCCTTCACCCTAAGTAAGCTAATTAAGCAATTAGGATACAAAGCATATGTGCAACAAAGTTAATGTTAATAAAGCGTTTAACATACCCAAAAAATAGAGATCACGAGAATCTGGGACTGTATACAACTTATTAAATTTGTTTAAGCATTCAGTAGGGAAAAAAAGTGTAGGAATTGCATGCTACAAAATGAGATGAAATAGGAAAGGTGTATTACACAGTTACAATAAGTACAAATGGAAAAACATACGATTTATGTGTGCTATTTGATTCTATATGAATTTGGTCACATTTAATTGGATTCTACAATTTGGATGTGAATTTAATTCTATACTGTACATTAACCAAATTTCTAGCAAGGAAGCTCTCACAGAACCAATCCCTGGAATAAAAGATAAAATATAATTGTCAGATGGTTTTACTAAGTCTAGGCTGAAGACTTCTCTTACTACTGCTAAGTTAAAACTCCCAGAGTTCCATCCACAGCCCAGGGCTATGCTGGAGTGTGGGGGATTGTAATCGTAAAAGGACTGTAGGCTCTATAACCCTTATTAATAAAAAAATTCAAGCCAAAGTCCAAAGGACTCTTTTTTTCTGGCCCAGTTATTATTGGGAAAATCTGCACACAGACCAGATAAACTATGGAACATGCCACTTTATTTTATAATACCAAAACAGGCTTGCAATATACCACACAATCTCTAGATACCCTTTCCTAAATGATACCTATTTCTGATAGATGTGCCTTACTAAAACAAGTACACACCAATACCATATAATGTACAAGCATGAATATACCCCATTTACCTCCACTCCAACTAAAATGCTTAAAAGCACACACTAGGTGAGCTCAATAAGGACTCTGATCCAGTATAGGACAGCCCCATTAAGAGTATATGAACGTCCATTAACCTGACTTAATTAAAAGTTCAAGATCATGGAGGTGTACCAAACGACATCTGACGGGCTGCTGATTTATTATGGTATTATGGTATTATTATGGTAAAGAGCCTGTAAATTCACTGCTGAAATCTGATATATGAATCCAACCCTCAATAGTCTATATCATTACTATTATTTACATTGCTCTCTGCTTTTGATGAAAATTTGTCACTGCAAATCTGTGTGTATTCTACTTTCCCGAGTAATGTTGGATTTGCCTCACCTTGCTCGTAACTCCATGTTGTCCCTTAACATGGGCTCCGATGCTGCCAGCAGCTTCTGAAGGACTTGTCGCACTTCTCGCCAGGCATTGTGTCCCAAGGCCATAAAGCTGTTAAGAACAGGCTGCAGTAATAGGACAAAATAAACAGTGGCTTTCATATCACACTAATCAAAAGAGGAGAAGAGACCCCTAGGTAATTTTCACACTTCTGTAATCTTTAAAATACATTTCAAACAGAAATATAATAAAGGAAAACTAAAGTAAAAAAAATGACTTGCCCTTTATGCATTTCTGTATTTTTAGAGCTGCGAGGAACATTATTCCTTTTCAGCCTCTGTGCTCATTTCCTCGCGTCCTGTTCAGCTTACTTCTAGTTAGTATACATTTCCACTCTCTCTGTGCTAAGCCCCCCCCACACAGAAGTTGAAACACAGCTAGAAAGGGGGAGTATTGCTTTTATAGAAAATATAGAGCTTTTCCTCATGGTGGAGACAGGGAGATAGGCTTGGATATACAATGGAAGTTGGTAACTGACAGTTCTGTATTACCTAACCGTGTCCTGCCTCTCCTTGAACAAGTGACACTCCAAGAGCTAAAAAGTAGGGAAAGGAGGTGGTCAAAGAAGATGGGGGGAAATCAGATTTAAAGTAGGCAGCAATTAGTCCTTAATGTTATGTGATTAGTTGGTAAATGTAGTGCAGTTTGCATGGCCTTTAAATACCTTATATATACAAATGTACATATAGCCTCTGGTGGTTGGCTACCCACCACTGTTTAATGCCCCCCCCCTTTACCCACCATGCACTGTACCAGAAGCAGCAGTTCAAAACAGCTGATCGCAAAGCTGTCCGACGCCACAATCCATTTTTAAACGCTGCTAGCATCAGTCTACGTTGCATTTAATAGGTATGTGTACTGTACCGGTTTCAACTTACATACTAATTCAACTTATAAACAAACCTACAGAACCGATAGGTTCATAACCCTGGGACTGGTTATGTTGTAGACCCACGCACTCCTCCTGTGTGTATACTTGGTGGTGCTGCTTCCCTTTGACTGCTAACCACTAGCAGTTAGTACTTAAGATTATTATAACTTGTGTTAAAATATTTAAAAAATTAAAAAATCTTTTATAATGCGGAGATTCACTTACTGGAATTAACCAGCTTTTCTGAAGTTGCAAATAGGCCATTAGCAATGAACCAGAGGATTGTCAGCCAGGACTACTTCTGCCTGTCAACTATTGTTTAAACAATAAGCACATTATAAAATATTTTTTTTATATTTTTAACACAAGTTAATTATAAGAGCATTGAGTGTTTCAAATGAGTGTTCCAACCAATCACTGAATATTGGTAAATATTTTAACCATTCACAGCCAAGAATGTTGAAAATTGTTTAACTGTAAAGAATGTTGTAACTCCCCCCCAAATGGGGAGAGGACATTAGTATATAGTTTGCACATTTTGTGTTGTTTGTATGCACCTGAGGAAGGGGGAGGACCCCCAAACGTTATGCACACCAGCTAAGTCACAATAAAAAAAATCACTTGTAAGAGTGCGTCTCTCTACCATAACCCCGGGACTGCCTGTACAAACATTACTGATATTGATCAAAGATTAAAATTAACCTGTCAGAATAGCACAAATTGAAGTTCATGTATCAAAGGCCTAGTAGACTGCTACACTGTCATCATCATTGAGACATTGATGCTACCATTTCTTTTCACACCTTAAAACTACATTACATAGCCTTCCATGACTAAAATGGCTAGTAAAGGTCACTGTAACATGTTATTCACTCACTTATAAAGCAATTCAGTTAAAAGCCAACGCAAACAGATCTGAGTCTCAATTTACAGCATTTACTATCTGACATGACACTGTCTACTTTTCATCTAGTGCAGAGCTGCAATCACTTTAACTGTGCTGCAATAAGGTGTACAGTTGACAGGCAGAAGTAGCCCTTGGCTGACAATCCTCTGGTTCATTGCTAATGGCCTATTGCAACTTCAGAGAAGCTGATTAATTCTAGAACCGTAAGTGAATCTCAGCACATGGCACATGCATAAAGCTTCTATATGTGCCATCCACTGGCAGCTCAAGATATTCTACCATGTTCAAAAAATCACCTCTCAGAATAAGAGGATCCTCCCTTCCTATTTCTTTTGCTTTTTGGAAGAGCAATTCATTTTAAAATAACTGTAAATATCCGTTACATATTATAATCTCCTCCCATACTACAATCTACTCTACAGTATGAGTGATATTCTACAAAGAGAGAATTCAGTCATACCAAAAGCTAGACAAATCCCAGGAGCTAAGTAGCTAATTATACACCTAAAATGTGCACATTCTGCTATTTTTCTGTTTATGCCATAGATTTGGATATTGTTAAAGCTAAACTAGCTCCTAGAGTTAACTCAATGTCAAAAATAAGGTGGCCACACATGACTCAATCTATTGCTGAAATGTTTGGGACTTTCATCCACACACACCACACACACAATTAAAACGTATGAAAAACTCTGCAATATAATGAACCCTTGATCTATGTGACAATTCACTGATTAAATCTATTCCAGCAAGAGTTACTTCTAAATTTATTGAAGAACTAGTCTAGAACATGTTTCCTTGCTTTCCCTTATAAAGCTATGTAAACATTAAATATTTGTTGGCTGCTCAACCGCTGCTTAGGGGAAACGAATATAAAGATTTTTAGCCTGATCCTGTAACAATTGGTCTTGCAATATTTATCTAAAATGTGAACAAACCAATTAAACCACTAACAAAAGACAAATGTATTAAGTCAGATCACACCGGGGTTCTGGTGTATTAGGCAAGACAAATGTGGTTTCAACTATAGCTGGACAGAAAAGACACAACCTGAAGCAAGTCCAAACTAGAGATGTAATATGGGTTCGAATAGAACCCAGTTTTGAATCGAATCAGAAGGTTTCGAAGTCCTGACTAAACTTTTGGAACTCCCGAATTTCACGGAACCCGGTAAATAGACTATTTTTGAAAATCAAAAGTAGACGACTTTCGAAAATCAAATCTCCAATTTTCGAAAATTTGAAAAGGGAACGAAACTCAACAGTTTTGAACATCTCTAGTTCTAACTGTATAAACAAACGGTATTTCATCTGGCACAAAAAAGACAGAAACAGGTAAAAAAAAAAAAAAAATCCAAAAGGTTGGATTATATATTCTTGCCTGGCTCAGTTTTATGGGCAATCATTAGCTTGTGATTAAGCTGGCCTGTGATAGTAACTCATTGCAACCAATAATGGTTTCTAGACAGTGGATAACATTTCATTGGTTGATGTGCTTTAATATACTATTTTCTACTGTTTTTTTTAAAGGAAAGAATTGTGCAGAACTGTACCTCGTTAAAGACATCTTGGTTCCCGGACATAAACGGTCCAGTGAATAGATTTCGTATGACGCTTAGATCTAAGATTTGGTCACCGATTGCAACTCCTATACGATGTCGGGGCTGCAAATAAATAACAAAGGCATTAAATTAGCATTATGTTCAACATTTTAACAAGACAGGATTTCAGGAAATCTAAGCCATCTTTAATTCCACAAATGCCTTTGCTGGCTTGTTCATATTTGTTTAAGACTTCCAAGCTAACAGTTTTACAGAGTTTTAATTCAGCTAGGTGTCCACTCCCGTGGCAATGTAAGGCTCAGCAAATGCATTCCTAGACAGGTAGTGGGTATTTAGGGCTAGGCCACACTAGCGCGTTTTGCACCCGAGATTTCCAATGCGCATGCGATTGCCATGCATTCACCATTTTTGGTGCGTTAACTCGTGCGTTTCCATAATGGAAAACGGCAAAATCGCATGTGCAAAACGCACAAGAATTGCGCACACAATCGCATGCGATAACACTCGCGATTGTGTGCGTTGCAGTGTGGCTTCAGCCAATGGAAAGTCATTAAACATACTGGAATGCAAATCTGTTGTCTAGCATGTTGCCTCACCTTAGGCCCGGTACACCTGAGTGGTATTTCCACCACCATGAGATTTTGGTTCATTGGGTCAAAATATCAGCAAACTGACAGATCTAGGTTGAACTTTCAGCCAAATTTGACCAAAGTTTGATCAGAAATATCAGTAAATTTTGGCCGATCATAATGTGTTTAACACTGTAATAAAGACACAAACCCAACTTACGAGGGAACTGCACTATTGCTGCATATCAGCCTTCAATAAATCATTTTACACAAATGTACCGGTAAGTGGTTACTATAAGATCTTTAATACAGGGGATTAAAACTTAACTGTTCCTTTACAATAATTAACTTTAAATTCACGCTCTTTTTATTAACAACTAGCAAACCCCGTGGCACACCGCACCACCCCCCCCCCCCCTTCACGCAACTCCTCAAATGCCTCACTCATTGTTAGAGGTTTTTGAATGACTCAGCGCTCGTGCAAATTCATCCGGTGTCCGTGCATATTTACAGCCTTAGGTAAGAATATAAGAAACTGACATCCCCCTTTCCCTAGAAGTGTTAAACAGCTGTGCATTATGTTACCCAGATGCTGTTGGTTTCGGCTCCAGCCAAAGGCACAGTCTGTGTGCTAATCCAGTGATCTGGGCACTCAGATGTTTTGGAAACTACACCTCCCAGCATGCCTTGGTATCAGAATGCATAGAAGTTGTCATTTCTAAACATCTGGCGTGCCAGGGTTTGACATTACTGTAGCTAATCTATTCAAGATGAGTTTTAACATACATCTAGCTGCAGGCTAAAATTACAATGTTTGTTCTTATTAATACTGCTCTATTCCCTAAATCAGTTATTTCCAACATTTGGGCCTACAAATGTTTTGAAAACTACAACTCCCAGCATTACCTATTTGAGCAGCAAGGGAATGCTGGGAATTGTAGTTTTCAAACATCTGAAGGCCCAAAGGATGGAGATCCCTACCCTTCATAATTACAGTACTGGACAATACTTTGCCAGTAAAGTTGAACCTTTGTACTCCAGATGTTTAGAAACTACAACTCTCTGCATGCCTTGTATCAGAGTTGTATTTTCACTTAGTCCCCTCTATACTGAACATTGCGAATTCAAAAATACAGCAGTTTTTTGCACATTTTCAAAGCATCAAGTACAGCAGCTGCAAAAAAATACAATTTGGCAATGAACACTGTGGTCTATAGATACATATTATAGGCCCATACTAACCTCATCTTCTGTAGAAAACACTCCATATGGGAGATTGTGAATAGGAAAGTCTGAATTCGCTTCCACCCTAATGAAGGACATGATCTGCAGGGAGAGACAGGGAAACAGATCTGACTTCGGTTGTTGTCAGAAGTAGAAAGAACTCCAGATGTGCTCAGGACTGATCAAGGCAAGTGTTGTGCTTCCTCTGTGACAGCCAATTGTGGAGCAGTGAGCTGTCCCACCCCCAGGATTTCACTAATCAATCCCAGGGTCACCATGACTCAGCCCATTCTTACAAGGGCAAATGTTCATTTCTAGTTATGCCAATATTAGGTTTTCTCCATTTCAGATTCATTGTAGAACTATCTAAGCTTATCAAACAAATGTTACCATCAACACAATATATAGCATAGTTACAATATGTAATGGGTTTGGAATATTGTTGAACTGTTTATTCATTTAGCTTGAAAAATGACAAATTGCTGTTCTTTTTTTCAGCCCACTCTTCAGACTTTATCTCCTCCCACAGTTTTCAGTCTAGAGACATGGAATTTGGTACAGATGTGAGAACATAAAGATGTGTGCTTTTACCTAGCTTAGGATTCCCTGGAAGTTATTCATAATTTGTCTATTTTTTCCATAGACTTTAATAGGTAGAACCTTCAAACGCGAACACTCTGAGGTTTGCAATACAAACCGTACTGCCATTTGCACTAACCAGAACTAAACCAAATGTTTATACTCCAAAAATCTAAAATATATCCACTTTAAAAACAACACTGTAAAATCCTGCTATAGTAAATAGAATTCAAGTACATGTAACCCCCTTAAAGTGCAACTGTGGTCTCAAAACAAGTTAGGGTTAAACGAAAGCCTGCAGTATTTCTATTAGAATTTGCTGAAAATCACATCTCTGGCTGGATGCACCTGAGGAAGGGGACACTCCCCGAAATGTTGTGCACGCATGTCACCGATTAAACAATAAAATGAAAGAAGTCCGTTAGTGTGCGTTCTTCAAATGAATATAAACTATAAGGAAATAACTGCTGGTGGTTAGCAGTAAAGAGGAGCAGCACCTATAAGAAGATATAAAAGGGGAGTGCGGGGAAAATTGCAAACATCTCTGGCTGGAGCCTGTGAGAAATTACATTGGGTGAATGTTCAAACGTCCTGCTTCCAGTAGGTTGAGTGACATCACCTGACCTCTGCCACACCCACCGCCCCGGGGGAGAAGCATGCCCAGTTAAGACTTAATACTAGGGAAATCAGGAAGTACTTCTATTTTACAGATTACTGCTATTTTATTACTTGCTCTTCCTTGACCAATGATCTAAAGGGGAACTGTGGCCTCCAGATAATGAAAAGGTTCCTAACTTTCAATTTAGCCATCAAAGTGATGGGAAAATGACAAATGACATTCCAAAGTCTGCTCCTCCACCTCGCCGCCGGCGAGCACAGTCTCAGACTTCACAGTGTGAGAAGGAAACAAAGTCCCTTTCACTCCCTTTTGTGTGAAGATACCAGGATCCCGAAGTAAGGTAATCTACAGCCCCTACCCTCCTCATGGTCCCTCCCCCACTCACACCTCGTACCCATACCCCACCCCCTCTACAGAAAACTGTGTGAAAACAGCCTTTAAAGGCAGATGCAGAATCAAACAAACTGCCAAATCTGAATCTGCCTGTAAAGGCTGTTTTCAGTTTTCTGTAGGGAGGGTGGGGTAAGGGTACGAGGTGTGAGTGAGAGAGGGGCCAATAGGGCAGCAAATGAAAGGGCCAAGGGGGCTGCAAGGAAAGGTGTAAAGTGGGGGCCTGCAAGGGGAAGGGCCATGGGTCCCACGAGTGGGAGGGGCCATGAGGGCTGCAAGGGGAGGAGGAGGCAAAGGGAAGAGGGACTGTCACATGGTATTAGAGCAGGAAGTACAGGAGACCTCGTGATGCAGCTTCCATTTCACACGTAAAAATGTAAATATCTTAAAATCTAAGCAAAAAAAATAAAAGAAATAAATTGCAAAAATACTCAGGAAAGCAATTCCTGTCAACTTACCGAAAAACATTTTGGACTACAGTTCCCTTTTAATGCTAAATCTAAAGGTCACTACTCATTCTTCTTGATCTGTCCTCTGCTTTGATACTGTTGATCACCCTTTACTTATTCAGATCCTGACCTCCTTAGGTATCCAGGCTGCTGCACTTTCTTGGCTATCTTCCTATCTCTCTGGTAGGACTTTTACAGGGAGATTCAGTTGAAGTTCTTATCAATTAAAATGGTGCCAATTTTGCCCCAACCAATCCGATATCATAAGCTAACATTTGATTGGGTGGGGCAATTTTAGCACCATTTTTAACTTTTATTGAATAACCCTGTTAAGTGTTTTCCACTGGAATTAGCTCCACCCCTCACCTCCTCCCTGTGGGGGGTTCCGCAAGGCTCAGTTCTTTGCCCTCATCTTTTCTCTATTTACACCTATGGCCTTGGACAACTCATTAGTTCATTCGGATTCCAGTATCACTTGTATGCTTACGATACCCAAATTTACATCTCTGCCCCTGATCTACCTACACTGACATCCCAGGTCCTTAACTGCCTTAGTGCCATCTCTGTCTTCATGTCCTCCCGCTTCCTCAAACTGAACATGGACAAGACTTTCCATGTTCAGTTTTTTCCACCCTCAGGATCTGTTCCCCTCCCTAGACTGACTATTAATATTAACGACTCACCTATATCCCTATCTCCTCATGTCCGTTGCCTGGGAATAACAATAAGATTCCGATCTTTGCTTCAATCCCCATGTCAACTCAAAAACATCTCCTGCATTCGTCCCTTCCTCTCGCGCAAAGCAACAAAAACCCTAGTTTATGCCATATTCAAACAACTGCCTGGTACCAATTAAATCCATCACTTTGCTTCTTTAACACCTCTCCTCTATGTCAGTTTCTCCACTGGCACTCCACAAAGGATCCATTTCAAACTGCTAACCCTATCCTATAAAGTACTATCCAACACAGCCCCTCCATACATCTCAAAACAGATCAACAGATACTGTCCTAGACGCAACTTCCGCTCTGCAAATGATCTCCTCTCATTCACCCATATCACCTCTACCCATGCCCGCATTCAGGACTTTGCTTGTCCTTCCCTTCTTCTTTGGAACTCCATTCCTCCTTCTGTCCGTCATTCACCTTCAACCGTAACCCCCCTCTCACTAACCCAACCTGATCCAAGTCTAGTGATGGACTCAAACTAGTTTGGTTTTCCGAACTGGCTGACGTATTTTCAATAATAATTGAATTTACAGACCGTTTGGTAACCTTCGAATATAGCGCTAGTTTTTGAATGTAATGTTTACTTTTGATAACCCTCTAATGTAGCATATCTGTTGTATTCAATTAGATCAACTGGACTTGAAATGTAGTTCTTCACTCCTCCTTCTTGAAAGTAACTGGTTGTCAGGTGCAGGTGCTCAGCAGGTCATTAGCCGAAGGACCCTATAACATAATATATATGTATAACACCGCACTCCAAAGTTGCTTGATCAATTCTTTATTTGCTAAAGAATGGTTGCTACCAATGAGTCTATTTTGATGGCTACATTAGATGTGGGTAGCTTGTATACCTGTATACCCCATCACGAGGGATTGCTTCCTGTGAGAAACTGTTGATTGAAAGTAATATGTATAACTTTGACCAAATTGCATTCTTTGGGTATGTTCTTTAGGTATGTTGGACATTATACTCACCCGTTCTTATTTTAGGTTTGACAAGGACTAATATCAGCAACTGCGTGATACAGCCATGGGGTCCAATGTCACCCCGTCATATGCCAACGCCTTTATGCTTTGGCAGGAGGTGGATTTCGTCTATGTGCTTCCAATTTTTTCCAGACACTGTTGTGCCTGGTGGAGGTACATAGACGATGTCTTTGTGTTGTGGTGGGGCGATATTGCGACGCTCTTATCTTAAACTCACTGCATCCCAACATTCAATACACTCTAGAATGTAGTTCGGAATGCATTTCTTTTCTAGATGTCATGGTGGTACAAGAAGCTGGGTTTCAAACTGAGCTTCATTCTAAACCCACAGACCGTAACCAACTACTTATGTATACCAGCTTCCATCCTGGTAATACCATTAAATCATTACCTATTAGTCAATTTGGGAGAGTGACTAAAATTGTCTCCCACCCAGTACGAAGGTCTCAACAGCTGGCTGATATGTATCTTAAATTCAGACAGAGGGGGTATCCCCCTAAAACTCTGAACCAGGCGTTAACCAAGGCGTGTAAAAATAGATCCAATCGCCCTAAGACTAGGGAGATGCTGATCCCTTCTGTGTAAAGAGACACTGGGATTTACTTAAGGAAGGTTTTCCTACTGTTGGAGAATTCTCTGTACCCCCACCTTATTTCTTATAAGAAGGGGAAATTACTGTATAATCATTTGGTGGGCTCAGACATCCGGATGGACCAAAAAATGGGTATAGGCATCCGTGGTATGTTTCCTTGTAGGAGATGTAAACAGCGCCACCATGTGATCAAAACCAAAGAGTTTGTACATTCCCATACCAAGGAGGTTTTCCCTTTAAGAGGATACTTCCATTGCAATTCTAAATATGTTATTTATGCATTATTTGGTCCTTGTGCCAAAATCTATATTGGTGAGACCACCCAACCGATAAAAAACAGGATTTCACAGCATAAATCTAGCATTAAACTCCACAATTCTAAATTACCAGTACCTGTCCATTTTCACGAGGTTCAGCATAAAGAATCTGACTTTTGTATTGGTTCTGGTATGTGTGTCCAGACCAAGACGTGGGGGTGATAGGGAACTCATGTTGAGGAAAAGAGAAGTCTGGTGGGTCCATAGACTAAACACCTTGCACCCAACAGGCCTCAATCATGATTACGATCTTCATGTATATTTATAATTAATTGGTATGTATCAACAGTTATTTTGTGTATATATTCATTTGGATATATGCTTGTGAAGGTTCTCATTCATCCAGGTCATGGTATATCTGTTGTATTCAATTAGATCAACTGGACTTGAAATGTAGTTCTTGAAGACGTTTCGCTAGTCATCCGACTGGCTTTCTCAATTCAGAATGACTTGTACAAGAATCTGTGGCAATTATGTACCCTGGAAAATCCCAATTAGCATATCACAGCCAGGTGCTAAGGGTGTGATTAGATAGTGGCTAAGAGGTGTTATAGGAACGCCCAGAGTAAGGTGTTAAAACAGCATTCTACCGGCAGATAAAGGAAGATGCACAGTGGTACTCAACACCTCAGACTACCATGATAAGGTGACCATGCTCCTGGTCGATAACAACACATATGAGGCTTTAACAAGGGATCCCACCAGCCGTTACAAGAAAAGAGTCATAGACTTACTACAACAGCTTCAAAAGGATAAAGCCATTGACCGAGCAATGTATCATCGCCTCTACCCTGGTGAGGCACATCCATGCATATATGGACTCCCAAAGATACATAAGGAAGGGGCCCCACTAAGACCTATAGTCAGCAGCATCAACTCGGTAACATACAAGGTGGCAAAATATCTAGCTAACATCTTAGGACCTTTGGTGGGAAGTTCTAAGCATCACACTGGACTCTACCACTCGAGTGAGAGTCTCTGCAGTTTTCCTTGGACTCACCACTAGAGGGAAGAGTCTCGCAGTTCCTATGTCTCACACTAGAGGGAGAGTCTCTCTGCGTTCCTATGGACTCACCACTAGAGGGAGATCTCTGCAGTTCCTATGGACTCACCACTAGAGGGAGAGTCTCTGCAGTTCCATGGACTCACCACTAGAGGGAGAGTCTCTGCAGTTCCTATGGACTCACCACTAGAGGAGAGTCTCTGCAGTTCCTATGGACTCACCACTAGAGGGAGAGTCCTCTGCACGTTCCTATGGACTCACCACTATAGGGAGAGTCTCTGCAGTTCCTATGGACTCACACTAGAGGGAGAGTCTCTGCAGTTACCTATGGACTCCCACTAGAGGGAGAGTCTCTGCAGTTCCTATGGACTCACCACTAGAGGGAGAGTCTCTGCAGTTCCTATGGACTCACCACTAGAGGAGTAGCCCGGCTGCAGTTCCTATGGACTCACCACTAAGAGGAGATGTCTCTGCGTTCCTATGGACTCACCACTAGAGGGAGAGTCTCTGCAGTTCTATGGACTCACCACTCGAGGGAGATTCTCTTCAGTTCCAGGACTACCACTAGAGGGAGAGTCTCTGCAGTTCCTATGGACTCACCACTAGAGGAGAGTCTCTGCAGTTCCTATGGACTCACCACTAGAGGAGAGTCTCTGCAGTTCCTATGGACTCACCACTAAGGGAGAGTCTCTGCAGTTCCTATGGACTCACCACTAGAGGGAGAGTCTCTGCAGTTTCCTATGACTCACCACTAGAGGGAGAGTCTCTGCAGTTCCTATGGACTCACCACTAGAGGGAGAGTCTCTGCAGTTCCTATGGACTCACCACTAGAGGGAAGTTCTGCAGTTCCTATGGACTCACCACTAGAGGGAGAGTCTCTGCAGTTCCTATGGACTCACCACTAGAGGGAGAGTCCTCTCAGTTCATGGACTCACACACTAGAGGGAGAGTCTCTGCAGTTCCTATGGACTCCACTAGAGGGAGAGTCCTGCAGTTCCTATGGACTCACCACTAGAGGAGAGAGTCTCTGCACTTTCCGTATGGACTCACCACTAGAGGGAGAGTCTCTGCAGTTCCTATGACTCACCACTAGAGGAGAGTCTCTGCAGTCCTATTGACTCACCACTAGAGGGAGTCTCTGCAGTTCCTATTTGACTCACCACTAGAGGGAGAGTCTCTGCAGTTCCTATTGACTCACCACTAGAGGGAGATCTCTGCAGTTCCTATTGACTCACCCTAGAGGGAAGTCTCTGCAGTTTCCTATGTACTCACCACCAGAGGGAGAGTCTCTGCAGTTCCTATTGACTCATCACCACCAGAGGGAGAGTCTCTGCAGTTCCTATTGACTCAACCACCAGAGGGAGAGTCTCTGCAGTTCCTATTGACTCACCACCAGAGGGAGAGTCTCTGCAGTTCCTATTGACTCACCCACCGAGGGAGAGTCTCTGCAGTTCCTATTGACTCCCACTAGAGGGAGAGTCTCTGCAGTTCCTATTGACTCCACCAAGAGGGAGAGTCTCTGCAGTTCCTATTGACTCACCACTAGAGGGAGAGTCTCTGCAGTTCCTATTGACCACCACTAGAGGGAGAGTCTCTGCAGTTCCTTTGACTCACCACTAGAGGGACGATTCTCTGCAGTTCCTATTGACTCACCACTAGAGGGAGAGTCTCTGCAGTTCCTTTGACTCACCCTAGAGGGAGAGTCGCTGCAGTTCCTATTGACTCACCATAGAGGGAGAGTCTCTGCAGTTCCTATTGACTCACCACTAGAGGGAGAAACACAAGGAGGGAGAACAGCAATTAGACAGACTGCAGGTAAGGTTTCTTGGGACAAGGGGGCCTTGTATCGGGACAGAGGGGGGCCGGATCGAGGGGCCTTGGATTCGGGACGGGGGCCCTTGGATTCGGGACAGAGGGGGGCCCTTGGATTCGGGACAGAGGGGTGGCCCTTGGATTCGGGACAGAGGGGGGCCCTTGGGATTCGGGACAGAGGGGGGCCCTGGATTCGGGACAGAGGGGGGCCCTTGGATTCGGGACAGAGGGGGGCCCTTGGAATTCGGGACAGAGGGGGGCCCTGGATTCGGGATCGGGACGTTAAGGGGGGCCCTTGGATTCGGGACAGAGGGGGGGCCCTTGGATTCGGGACAGGGGGGGGCCCTTGGATCGGGAAGGGGGGGGCCCATGGATTCGGACGGGGGGGCTTGGATTGTGTACAGAGGGGGCCCTGATTGGGGACAGAGGGGGGCCTTGGATTGGGACAGAGGGGGCCCTGTGGGGACAGAGGGGGGCCCTTGGATTGGGACAGAGGGGAGCCCTTGATTCGGGACAAGGGGGGGGCCCTTGGATTCGGACGGCGGGGGGCCCTTGGATTCGGGACAGGGGGGGGCCCTTGGATTCGGGACAGAGGGGGGGCCCTTGGATTCGGGACAGAGGGGGGTGGATGGAGAGGGCCTTGGATTCGGGACAGAGGGGGGCCCTTTGTCGGGACAGAGGGGGGGCCCTTGGATTCGGGACAGAGGGGGGCCCTTGGATTCGGGACAGAGGGGGGGCCCTTGGATTCGGGACAGAGGGGGGCCCTTGAGTCGGAGACAGGGGGGGCCCTTGGATTCGGGACAGAGGGGGAGACCCCTGGATTTGGGACAGAGGGGGGGGCTGGATTTGGGACAGAGGGGGCCCCTGGCCTTGGACAGAGGGGGGGGACTCTGGCCTTGGGACATGGAGGAGGACTTGGCCTTGGGACACTAAGGGGGCACTCTGTGCTTCTAGCGCCTGTTTATTGTAGCGGGCTTAATGTCTAGTTTAGTTATAAAATGACATACAGGGGAATCCCCCAGCACTCAGTACTTAGCTTGTTACTAGCTTGGGAAGCAAGTAACTGCTGCAAAATACCTACCAGACACAGAGATAGCAATTTTTAAAAACTGGGGCACATTCATAAAGCAGCAAAGAAAAATTCGGCGTTGGGCATGATGTTGGAATTTTCGCGTCTGTACTTAAAACACGTGAGATCCTGGGGGATAACCCATGGGGCATGCTTTGCTTGGGCCTGTTGCTTATCCGCCAGGTACTGCAAGATTGGCGGTAAAAACTGATGTTAATACACATCGTGTGTCACAGGTCAGCCCCCGCATTACATGGTGTATGAGACTTTAGCATTAGACTTTACATGACTGATAGATAGACTGATAGATTAACAGTACAGTAAAGTGAGTGTTGCCTATTTACCATCATATGCCCTGATATAGTAATAGGAAAAGTTCGGATCACTTGTCTACATTAACCTGACTTCTTGCCAACTTTTCAGTGTTATTAGCGCTACTTTTTGACATCATTTTTTTAGAACTACAGCGAAAAAGAAAAACGGCAGGAAAAAAAAATAACACTCCTTTAAATATGCCCCAGTTTTTGCTACAGTTTTGAGGCATTTTGGAGTAAGACGAGCCATGTGAAGAGAAGTTCTAAAGATTCCCTACTCTACAAACATAGTGACAATGTCCAGTCCTGGCCACTAATATCAGAACCTCCACTTACCAGTTTGGCATCAGAGCATTATCCTTCCCTCTGAACATAATTCCTACATTCGTAGCATGATCCCTGGAGGATAGAAATCTGTGTAATCCCCTGAAAGTAAATACAGACGCTGCATGAGTTGTTTTCATGAAGGAGGTGCTGAAAGTGCTTTTTTTTTTTTCAAAATATTTAATGAAACTACAGGCTGGGGAGCTGATTCAGCTCGAGTTGGGCAGTCAATCTGAAGCAGTATATGCGCAGTACGGCTACCCAGGCTGCCACCCAATTAAATTGGGTTTTGTCACTGCCAAAGTGGGTGGTGATATTGCATCTGAGTTCCATTAGCATTTACAAAGCTGTGAATTACATGCCATTTTAATGGAAATAGTTAGTAATCCAGTTCTAGATAAGAAGGATTCATCTATCTCACCGGATGCAACTTAAGGTTCGTACACACGTGTGATTGTGGGTCCCGGCCCGCGATGCACAATGTGTACGAACGTTTGTTTCGGCTGATTTCAGCCCGTGTATGGGCACTTTATCGACTGAAACGGATCACCAAAATCGGATAGTAAATTTGCCTGATGTGCAAATATACAACAATATTATCGGCTCCCTATACAACAGTATAGTCGATAACAATCTGATGAAAAATTTCCGTTCGGACCAATAGGTTACGATGCCGGAGTGGTAGTCAGCCAACATCATGACCTATTATCCTACACATGGCCCATATTCATCAAATAATGTTGGATCGTTAATGTTTATGGTCACTTTAGGGTTGAGGACAGACCATTTGATATTTCAACCTAATCCACTGGCCTTGCAATAGTTCGGTCATAGATTTAAAATTCAGAGGTTGGGGAGCAAAAGTACTGCAGCCAACATTTTGGCGTCCACCGATTGGGCGATCCATCAAAGACTACACAATTGCTTAAAATTTACCAGCCTGTCCAACAATGGTCCAGCGCAAAAAAGGGCCCTTTTCGGTCACGGAGGTTGACTGGGCGTAAAAATTGGACCATTGTACACAGCATTAGATTCTTTTCCCTGTACACATGGTAAATAAAGATAGATGTGGAGACATCGGCCACAACAATCGTTTAGCGATCCTCAAGACTCAATCCCGGAGAACACTAAAATTATGAAAAAAGGGAGAGTCAAACCTACCAATATTTTGCTGGCAGATAAAGCGTTGCTTGGCTTGTGGCACAAATGCCCTGAAATAAAAAGAATTAATTTAATCATTATCGCAATTTCTTTATTTCTCTCTGGCTGAGGAACATGATTGATTTTTATTTCCAAAAAGACAGAACATTCTGAAATAATTAAATACAAAGACCTG
The DNA here is from genome assembly GCA_019447015.1 of Hymenochirus boettgeri. Taxonomy (NCBI): domain Eukaryota; kingdom Metazoa; phylum Chordata; class Amphibia; order Anura; family Pipidae; genus Hymenochirus; species Hymenochirus boettgeri. The sequence goes on along the minus strand of CM033471.1, from coordinate 220,635,608 downwards.
GCAGAGAAGTAGAATTTGTTAACCCTACAGCCTCTGCTTGTCAGTATATTTTATGGTCTTTCACATAACATGCCATTGCTAATGGTGTAGGGAAAAAAAGCAAATATCTCTGTCCCCATGGGTGGGCTACTGGTCCGCACTCCTCGATCCGGCAAGAAATTTCTTGGTCCCAGGTTAAAAACTTTAAATTTTATTATAACTTTAAAATCTATCACACAATCAGTAACTGCCTAGCGCTTCGAGCGGTACTGAACGCTCTTACTCATAGGCTACGCATGTCATATCCGTTACAGCTATTTATACTAAAATGGATGACACTCTCCCCTCTGCTGTTCACACAAGGAACTGACTTTGTTACATGTATATGTTTCCCAAACCAGTTGTGTAACATATTAGCTAATTAGTTGATACAAATAGATCTGCTGTTAACTCTTAAGATGCTCAATAAAACTGCTTTTAGTTGTGAACCAGATCGGTGTTTTTATTGTGCACTTAAGAGTTAACACAGATCTATTTGTATCAACTAATTAGCTAATGTTACACACTGTTTGGGAAACATATACAATGTAACAAAGTCAGTTCCCTTGTGTGAACAGTAGAGGGGGAAGTGTCTATGCATTTTAGTATAAATAGCTGTATGGATATGACATGCTGTAGCCTATGAGTAGAGAGCGTTCAGTACCGCTCGAAACGCGTCAGGCAAGTTCTGATTGTGTGATAGATTTTAATGTTATAATAAAATTTAAAGTTTTTAACCTGGTGACCAAGAAATTTCTTGCCGGATCAGGATGCGGACCAGTAGCCCACCCACGGAGGACAGAGATATTTGCTAATTACACGGACCACGAAGGGTCCGGGGCAGTCTACACCCGGACCACCAAGTCATACGGGTAGTCCCGATTTACGGGAGATGTTTGCATTGTGATTTTGGATTTGACGCTGAAACAAATAACATATGGCGGCAGCACTAACCCAGGATACGAAGGAACTAGCGCTAGATCTGGGTCGAGTACACCCAGATCTCCCCTTCACCTAAGTAAGCTAATTAAGCAATTAGGATACAAAGCATATGTGCAACAAAGTTAATGTTAATAAAGCGTTTACATACCCAAAAAATAGAGATCACGAGAATCTGGGACTGTATACAACTTATTAATTTGTTTAAGCATTCAGTAGGGAAAAAAGTGTAGGAATTGCATGCTACACAAATGAGATGAAATAGGAAAGGTGTATTACAGTTACAATAAGTACAAATGGAAAAACAACGATTTATGTGTGCTATTTGATTCTATATGAATTTGGTCACATTTAATTGGATTCTACAATTGGTGTGAATTTAATTCTATACTTTACATTAACAAATTTCTAGCAAGGAAGCTCTCACAGAACCAATCCCTGGAATAAAAGATAAAATATAATTGTCAATGGTTTTACTAAGTCTAGGCTGAAGACTTCTCTTACTACTGCTAAGTTAAACTCCCAGAGTTCCATCCACAGCCCAGGGCTATGCTGGAGTGTGGGGGATTGTAATCGTAAAGGACTGTAGGCTCTATAACCCTTATTAATAAAAAAATCAAGCCAAAGTCCAAAGGACCCTTTTTTTCTGGCCCAGTATTATTGGGAAATCTGGCACACACCAGATAAACTATGGAACATGCCTTTATTTTAATACCAAAACAGGCTTGCAATATACCACACAATCTCTAATACCCTTTCCAATGATACCTATTTCTGATAGATGTGCCTTACTAAACAAGTACACACCAATACCATATAATGTACAGCATGAATATACCCCATTTACCTCACTCCAACTAAAATGCTTAAAAGCACACACTAGGTGAGCTCAATAAGGACTCTGATCCAGTATAGGACAGCCCCATTAAGAGTATATGAACGTCCTTAACCTGACTTATTAAAAGTTCAAGATCATGGTGTACCAAACGACATCTGACGCTGCTGATTTATTATGGATTATGGTATTATTATGGTAAGAGCCTGTAAATTCACTGCTGAAATCTGATATATGAATCCAACCCTCAATAGTCTATATCATTACTATTATTTACATTGCTCTCTGCTTTTGATGAAATTTGTCACTGCAAATCTGTGTGTATTCTCCTTTCCCGAGTAATGTTGGATTTGCCTCACCTTGCTCGTAACTCCAGTTTGTCCCTTAACATGGGCTCCGATGCTGCCAGCAGCTTCTGAAGGACTTGTCGCACTTCTCGCCAGGCATTGTGTCCCAAGGCCATAAACTGTTAAGAACAGGCTGCAGTAATAGGACAAAATAAACAGTGGCTTTCATATCACACTAATCAAAAGAGGAGAAAGACCCTAGGTAATTTTCACACTTCTGTAATCTTTAAAATACATTTCAAACAGAAATAAATAAAGGAAAACTAAAGTAAAAAAAATGACTTGCCCTTTATGCATTTCTGTATTTTTAAGCTGCGAGGAACATTATTCCTTTTCAGCCTCTGTGCTCATCCTCGCGTCCTGTTCAGCTTACTTCTAGTTAGTATACATTTCCACTCTCTCTGTGCTAAGCCCCCCCCACACAGAAGTTGAAACACAGCTAGAAAGGGGGAGTATTGCTTTTATAGAAAATATAGAGCTTTTCCTCATGGGGGGACAGGGAGATAGGCTTGGATACAATGGAATTGGTAACTGACAGTTCTGTATTACCTAACCGTGTCCTGCCTCTCCTTGAACAAGTGACACTCCAAGAGCTAAAAAGTAGGGAAAGGAGGTGGTCACAAGAAGATGGGGGGAAATCAGATTTAAAGTAGGCAGCAATTAGTCCTTAATGTATGTGATTAGTTGTAAATGTAGTGCAGTTTGCATGGCCTTTAATACCTTTATATATACAAATGACATATAGCCTCTGGTGGTTGCTACCCACCACTGTTTATGCCCCCCCCCTTACCCACCAGCACTGTACCAGAAGCAGCAGTTCAAACAGCTGATCACAAGCTGTCCGACGCCACAATCCATTTTAAACGCTGCTAGCATCAGTCTACGTTGCATTTAATAGGTATGTGTACTGTACCGGTTTCAACTTACATACTAATTCAACTTATAAACAAACCTACGAACCGATAGGTTCATAACCCTGGGACTGTTTGTTGTAGACCCACGACTCCTCCTGTTGTATACTTGGTGGTGCTGCTTCCTTTGACTGCTAACCACTAGCAGTTAGTACTTAAGATTATTATAACTTGTGTTAAAAATATTTAAAAAATTAAAAAAATCTTTTATAATGGCGAGATTCACTTACTGGAATTAACCAGCTTTTCTGAAGTTGCAAATAGGCCATTAGCAATGAACCAGAGGATTGTCAGCCAGGACTACTTCTGCCTGTCAACTATTGTTTAAACATAAGCACATTATAATATTTTTTTTATATTTTTACACAGTTAATTATAAGAGCATTGGTGTTTCAAATGAGTGTTCCAACCAATCACTGAATATTGGTAATATTTTAACCATTCACAGCCAAGAATGTTTGAAAATTGTTAACTGTAAAGAATGTTTAACTCCCCCCCAAATGGGGAGAGGACATTAGTAATAGTTTGCACATTTTGTGTTGTTTTTGCACCTGAGAAGGGGGAGGACCCCCAAACGTATGCACACCAGCTAAGTCACAATAAAAAAAACACTTGTAAGAGTGCGTCTCTCTACCATAACCCCGGGACTGCCTGTACAAACATTATGATATTGATCAAAGATTAAAATTAACCTGTCAGAATAGCACAAATTGAAGTTCATGTATCAAAGCTAGTAGACTGCTACACTGTCATCACATGAGACTTGATGCTACCATTTCTTTTCACACCTTAAAACTACATTACATAGCCTTCCATGACTAAAATGGCTAGTAAAGGTCCCTGTAACATGTTATTCACTCACTTATAAAGCAATTCAGTTAAAGCCAACGCAAACAGATCTGAGTCTCAATTTACAGCATTTACTTCTGACATGACACTGTCTACTTTTCATCTAGTGCAGAGCTGCAATCACTTAACTGTGCTGCAATAAGTGTACAGTTGACAGGCAGAATAGCCCTTGGCTGACAATCCTCTGGTTTTGCTATGGCCTTTGCAACTTCAGAGAAGCTGATTAATTCTAGAACCGTAGTGAATCTCAGCACATGGCACATGCATAAAGCTTCTATATGTGCCATCCACTGGCAGCTCAAGAATTTCTACCATGTTCAAAAAATCACCTCTCAGAATAGAGGTCCTCCCTTCCTATTTCTTTTGCTTTTTGGAAGAAGATTCATTTTAAAATAACTGTAAATTACCGTTACATATTATAATCTCCTCCCATACTACAATCTACTCTACAGTATGAGTGATATTCTACAAAGAGAGAATTCAGTCATACAAAGCTAGACAAATCCCAGGAGCTAAGTACTAATTATCACCTAAAATGTGCACATTCTGCTATTTTTCTGTTTATCCTAGATTTGGATATTGTTAAAGCAAACTACTAGCTCCTAGATTAACTCATGTCAAAAATAAGGTGGCCACACATGACTCAATCTTGCTGAAATGTTGGGACTTTCATCCACACACACCACACACACAATTAAACGTATGAAAAACTCTGCAATATAATGAACCCTTGATCTATGTGACAATTCACGGATTAAATCTATTCCACAAGAGTTACTTCTAAATTTATTGAAGAACTAGTCTAGAACATGTTTCCTTGCTTTCCCTTATAAAGCTATGTAACATTAAATATTTGTTGGCTGCTCAACCGCTGCTTAGGGGAAACGATTAAAGATTTTAGCCTGATCCTGTAACAATTGGTCTTGCAATATTTATCTAAAATGTGAACAAACCAATTAAACCACTAACAAAAGACAAATTATTAAGTCAGATCACACCGGGGTTTGTTTGTTAGGCAGAACAAATGTGGTTTCAACTATAGTGGACAGAAAAGACACAACCTGAAGCAAGTCCAACTAAGATTAATATGGGTCGATAGAACCCAGTTTTGAATCGAATCAGAAGGTTTCGAAGTCCTGACTAAACTTTTGGAACTCCCAATTTCACGGAACCCGGTAAATAGACTATTTTGAAAATCAAAAGTAGACGACTTTCGAAAATCAAATCTCCATTTTCGAAAATTTGAAAAGGGAACGAAACTCAAACAGTTTTGAACATCTCTAGTTCTAACTGTATAAACAAACGGTATTCATCTGGCACAAAAAAGACAGAAACAGGTAAAAAAAAAAAATCCAAAAGGTTGGATTATAATTCTTGCCTGGCTCAGTTTATGGGCAATCATTAGCTTGTGATTAAGCTGGCCTGTGATAGTAACTCATTGCAACCAATAATGGTTTCTAGCAGTGGATAACATTTCATTGTGATGTGCTTTTAATATACTATTTTCTACTGTTTTTTTTAAAGGAAAGAATTGTGCAGAACGTACCTCGTTAAAGACATCTTGGTTCCCGACATAAACGGTCCAGTGAATAGATTTCGTATGACGCTTAGATCTAAGATTTGGTCACCGATTGCAACTCCTATCCGATGTCGGGCTGCAAATAAATAACAAAGGCATTAAATTAGCATTATGTTCAACATTTTAACAAGACAGGATCAGGAAATCTAAGCCATCTTTATTCCACAAATGCCTTTGCGCTTGTTCATATTTGTTTAGACTCCAAGCTAACAGTTTTACAGAGTTTTAATTCACTAGGTGTCCACTCCCGTGGCAATGTAAGGCTCCAAATGCTTCCTAGACAGGTATGGGTATTTAGGGCTAGGCCCACTAGCGCGTTTGGCACCCGAGATTTCCAATGCGCATGCGATTGCCATGCATTCACCATTTTTGGTGCGTTAACTCGTGCGTTTCCAAATGGAAACGGCAAATCGCATGTCAAAACGCACAAGAATTGCGCACACAATCGCATGCGATAACACTCGCGATTGTGTGCGTTGCAGTGTGGCTTCAGCCAATGGAAGTCATTAAACATACTGGAATGCAAATCTGTGTCTAGCATGTTGCCTCACCTTAGGCCCGGTACACCTGTGGTATTTCCACCACCATGAGATTTTTGGTTCATTGGTCAAATATCAGCAAACTGACAGTCTAGGTTGACTTTCACCAAATTTGACCAAGTTTGATCAGAAATATCAGTAAATTTTGGCCGATCAATTGTTTACCACTGTAATAAAGACACAACCCACTTACGAGGAACTGCACTATTGCTGCATATCAGCCTTCAATAAATCATTTTACACAAATGTACCGGTAAGTGGTTACTATAAGATCTTTAATACAGGGGATTAAAACTTAACTGTTCCTTTACAATAATTAACTTTAAATTCACGCTCTTTTTAAACAACTAGCAAACCCCGTGGCACACCGCACCACCCCCCCCCCCTTCACGCAACTCCTCAAATCCTCACTCATTGTTAGAGGTTTTTGAAGGACTCAGCGCTCGTGCAAATTCATCCGGTGTCCGTGCATATTTACAGCCTTAGGTAAGAATATAAGAAACTGACATCCCCCTTTCCCTAGAAGTGTTAAACAGCGTGCATTATGTTACCCAGATGCTGTTGGTTTCGGCTCCAGCCAAAGGCACAGTCTGTGTCAATCCAGTGATCTGGGCACTCAGATGTTTTGGAAACTACACCTCCCAGCATGCCTTGGTATCAGAATGCATAGAAGTTGTCATTTCTAAACATCTGGCGTGCCAGGGTTTGACATTACTGTAGCTAATCTATTCAAGATGAGTTTTCCATACATCTAGCTGCAGGCTAAAATTACAATGTTTGTTCTATTATACTGCTCTATTCCCTAAATCAGTTATTTCCAACATTTGGGCCTACAAAGTTTTTGAAAACTACAACTCCCAGCATTACCTATTTGAGCAGCAAGGGAATGCTGGGATTGTAGTTTTCAAACATCTGAAGGCCCAAGGATGGAGATCCCTACCCTTCATAATTACAGTACTGGACAATACTTTGCCAGTAAAGTTGAACCTTTGTACTCCAGATGTTTAGAACACAACTAACTCTCTGCATGCCTTGTATCAGAGTTGTATTTTCACTTAGTCCCCTCTATACTGAACATTGCGAATTCAAAAATACAGCAGTTTTTTGCACATTTTCAAAGCATCAAGTACAGCAGCTGCAAAAAAATACAATTTGGCAATGAACACTGTGGTCTATATAATATTATAGGCCCATCTAACCTCATCTTCTGTAGAAAACACTCCATATGGGATTGTGAATAGGAAAGTCTAATTCGCTTCCACCCTAATGAAGGACATGATCTGCAGGGAGAGACAGGGAAACAGATCTGACTTCGGTTGTTGTCAGAAGTAGAAAGAACTCAGATGTGCTCAGGACTGATCAAGGCAATGTTTGTGCTCCTCTGTGACAGCCAATTGTGGAGCAGTGAGCTGTCCCACCCCCAGGATTTCCTAATCTCCCAGGGTCACCATGACTCAGCCCATTCTTACAAGGGCAAATGTTCATTCTATTTATGCCAATATTAGTTTTTCTCCATTTCAGATTCATTGTAGAACTATCTAAGCTTATCAAACAAATGTTACCATCAACACAATATATGCATAGTTACAATATGTGGGTTTGGAATATTGTTGAACTTTTTATTCATTTAGCTTGAAAAATGACAAATTGCTGTTCTTTTTTCAGCCACCTCTTCAGACTTTATCTCCTCCCACAGTTTTCAGTCTAGAGACATGGATTTGGTACAGATGTGAGAACATAAAGATGTGTGCTTTTACCTAGCTTAGGATTCCCTGGAAGTTATTCATAATTTGTCTATTTTTTCCATAGACTTTAATAGGTAGAACCTTCAAACGCGAACACTCTGAGGTTTGCAATACAAACCGTACTGCCATTTGCACTAACCAGAACTAAACCAAATGTTTATACTCCAAAAATCTAAAATATATCCACTTTAAACAACACTGTAAAATCCTGCTATAGTAAATAGAATTCAAGTACATGTAACCCCCTTAAAGTGCAACTGTGGTCTCAAAACAAGTTAGGGTTAAACGAAACCTGCAGTTATTTCTATTAGAATTTGCTGAATCACATCTCTGGCTGGATGCACCTGAGGAAGGGGACACTCCCCGAAATGTTGTGCACGCATGTCACCGATTAAACAATAAAATGAAAGAAGTCCGTTAGTGTCGTTCTTCTCAAATGAATAAACTATAAGGAAATAACTGCTGGTGGTTAGCAGTAAAGAGGAGCACACCTATAAGAGATATAAAAGGGGAGTGCGGGGAAAATTGCAAACATCTCTGGCTGGAGCCTGTGAGAAATTACATTGGGTGAATGTTCAAACGTCCTGCTTCCATAGGTTGAGTGACACACCTGACCCTGCCACACCCACCGCCCCGGGAGAAGCATGCCCAGTTAAGACTTAATACTAGGGAAATCAGGAAGTACTTCTATTTTACAGATTACTGCTATTTTATTACTTGCTCTTCCTTGACCAATGATCTAAAGGGGAACTGTGGCCTCCAGATAATGAAAAGGTTCCTAACTTCAATTTAGCCATCAAAGTGATGGGAAAATGACAAATGACTTCCAAAGTCGCTCCTCCACCTCGCCGCCGGCGAGCACAGTCTCAGACTTCACAGTGTGAGAAGAAAACAAGTCCCTTTCACTCCCTTTTGTGTGAGAACAGATACGATCCCGAAGTAAGGTAATCTACACCCCTACCCTCCTCATGGTCCCCCCCCACTCACACCTCCGACCTATACCCACCCCCCCTCTACAGAAAACTGTGTGAAAACAGCCTTTAAAGGCAGATGCAGAATCAAACAAACTGCCAAATCTGAATCTGCCTGTAAAGCTGTTTCAGTTTTTCTGTAGGGAGGGTGGGGTAAGGGTACGAGGTGTGGAGTGAGAGAGGGGCCATAGGGCAGCAATGAAGGCCGGGGCTGCAAGGAAAGGTGGTAAAGTGGGGGCCTGCAAGGGGAAGGGCCATGGGTCCCACGAGTGGAGGGCCATGAGGGCTGCAAGGGGAGGAGGGCAAAGGGAAGAGGGACTGTCACATGGTATTAGAGCAGGAAGTACAGGAGACCTCTGATGGCAGCTTCCATTTCACACGTAAAATGTAAATATCTTAAAATCTAAGCAAAAAAAAATAAAAGAAATAAATTGCAAAAATACTCAGGAAAGCAATTCCTGTCAACTTACCGAAAAACATTTTGGACTACAGTTCCCTTTTAATGCTAAATCTAAAGTCACTACTCTATTCTTCTTGATCTGTCCTCTGCTTTGATACTGTTGATCACCCTTTACTTATTCGATCCTGACCTCCTTAGGTATCCAGCTGCTGCACTTTCTTGGCTATCTTCCTATTCTCTGGTAGGACTTTTACAGGGAGATTCAGTTGAAGTTCTTATCAATTAAATGGTGCCAATTTTGCCCCAACCAATCCGATATCATAACGAACATTTGATTGGGTGGGGCATTTTAGCACCATTTTTAACTTTTATTGAATAACCCTGTTATGTTTTCCACTGGAATTAGCTCCACCCCTCACCTCCTCCCTGTGGGGGGTTCCGCAAGGCTCAGTTCTTTGCCCTCATCTTTCTCTATTTACACCCTATGGCCTTGGACAACTCATTAGTTCATTCGGATTCCAGTATCACTTGTATGCTTACATACCCAATTTATCTTATCTCTGCCCCTGATCTACCTACACTGACATCCCGGTCCTTAACTGCCTTAGTGCCACTCTTGTCTCATGTCCTCCCGCTTCCTCAAACTGAACATGGACAAGCTTTCCATGTTCAGTTTTTTTCCACCCTCAGGATCTGTTCCCCTCCCTAGACTGACTATTAATATTAACGACTCACCTATATCCCTATCTCCTCATGTCCGTTGCCTGGGAATAACAATAAGATTCCGATCTTTGCTTCAATCCCCATGTCAACTCAAAAACATCTCCTGCATTCGTCCCTTCCTCTCGCGCAAAGCAACAAAAACCCTAGTTTATGCCATATTCAAACAACTGCCTGTACCAATTAAATCCATCACTTTGCTTCTTTAACACCTCTCCTCTATGTCAGTTTCTCCACTGGCACTCCACAAAGGATCCATTTCAAACTGCTAACCCTATCCTATAAAGTACTATCCAACACAGCCCCTCCATCATCTCAAAACAATCAACAATACTGTCCTAGACGCAACTTCCGCTCTGCAAATGATCTCCTCTCATTCACCCATATCACCTCTACCCATGCCCGCATTCAGGACTTTGCTTGTCCTTCCCTTCTTCTTTGGAAACTCCATTCCTCCTTCTGTCCTCATTCACCTTCAACCGTAACCCCCTCTCACTAACCCAACCTGATCCAAGTCTAGTGATGGACTCAAACTAGTTTGGTTTTCCGAACTGGCTGACGTATTTTCAATAATAATGAATTTACAGACCGTTTGGTAACCTTCGAATTAGCGCTAGTTTTTGAATGTATGTTTACTTTTGATAACCCTCTAATGTAGCATATCTTTGTATTCAATTAGATCAACTGGACTTGAAATTAGTTCTTGAAGACGTTTCGCTAGTCATACCGACTGGCTTTCTCAATTCAGAATGACTTGTACAAATCTGTGGCAATTATGTACCCTGGAAAATCCCAATTAGCATATCACAGCCAGGTGCAAGGGTGTGATTAGATAGTGGCTAAGAGGTGTTATAGAACGCCCAGAGTAAGGTGTTTAAAAACAAGATCACTAATCACCGCAGATAAAGGAATATGCACATGGTATCAACACCTCAGACTACCATGATAAGTGACCATGCTCCTTGTCGTAACAACACATATGAGGCTTTAACAAGGGATCCCACCAGCCGTTACAAGAAAAGGTCTAGACTTACTACACATCGTTCAAAGGATAAAGCCATTGACCGAGCAATGTACCATCGCCTCTACCCTGGTGAGGCACATCCATGCATATATGGACTCCCAAAGATACATAAGGAAGGGCCCCCACTAAGACCTATAGTCCCATGCATCATACTCGGACATACAAGGTGGCAAAATATCTAGCTAACTCTTAGGACCTTTGGTGGGAAGTTCTAAGCATCACACCCAGAACTCTCAGGATTTCACAACAAGATTGAATATAGTACTCGGTGTAGAAGAAACTCATGGTGTCCCTATGATGTGGACATCTCTCTTCACTGATATACCCACACCAAGGAGGGCTTTGACATGGTGAGAAAATCGGCGGGCCAAGACAGCACTCTTACAGCAGAACTGATCTCAACCCCGAACAGGTGTGTTCCTTCGTTGACTGGTGCCTGAAATACCACCCTAGTTTCAAAACAGGGATAAGTCCCTATAAGCAAAAACGGAATGTGCTAGGATCTCCAGTTCATCATCACCTATGTGGCCAACCTTTACATGGAGGGGTAGAAACACAGGACGCTTAATACACTTTAAGGGCATAGCACCCCCCAGCCCATGGTTTCGATCTGTTGATGGACACTGGGTAAAATCCACCAGAAGGAAGTACAAGCTTTCACAGAACACATTAATGCGGTGGACCAAAACATTAAATTACAAGGGAAGAGGTACAAAACAACAAAGGCTTTCTTGGACTGCTTGTAGAAGTTAAGGAAAATGGGTAAACTGGAAGTAGAGGTTTACAGAAAACCAAAACACACAGATCAGTATTTGATGTTTGACTCCCACCACCCTTTAGATCAAAGCTGGGGGTCATCAGAACCCTGCAACACAGAGCCGAGAACATCCCCACTAGCACCGAGGCAAGGCTAAAGAAATGAAACATCTCAGAGGAGCCCTTAAAACTTGTGGATATCCAGACTGGGCTTTGTCAAAGAAGTAGAAGGAAAGAAAAGAACACGAATACAAACAGTGAAGGGGAAAAGCAAGACAGGAGGAAGAACATGGTCATCCCATATGTAGCAGGGGTCTCCGAGAAATTAAGAAGAATTTTCAAAAAACATGTATCCCTGTCTGCTTTAAACCGAACAACACACTGAGGCAGCAATTGGTACATCCGAAAGACCCAATACCAAACACAAGAAAAGCGACATCATAATGCAGTGCAGTGCAGTGAAGAATGCTCTGATTTGTATGTGGGGGAGACAAACAGCAACTGCATCAACGTATGGCCCAGCACAGAAGAGCCAATTCCTCGGGTCAGGACTCAGCGTGTATCGCCTAAGGATAAAGGAATACCTTTGAAGATTGTAATGTTAATATACTGGCGAAGGAACGTGACTGGTTCAAGAGAGGTGTTAAGGAGGCCATTTATGTGAAAATAAAGAACCAAGCCTAAATAGAGGTGGTGGGGGGGTTCGACACCAACTGTCTGCCATGTACAATGCTGTTTTAACACCTTACTCTGGGCGTTCCTATAACACCTCTTAGCCACTATCTAACACACCCTAGCACCTGGCTGTGATATGCTAATTGGGATTTTCCAGGGTACATAATTGCCACAGATTCTTGTACAAGTCATTCTGAATTGAGAAAGCCAGTCGGATGACTAGCGAAACGTCTTCAAGAACTACATTTCAAGTCCAGTTGATCTAATTGAATACAACAGATATATTCATTTGGATAATTAGAACATAAATAGGGGACTTACTGTGGGTCTTTTGTGTGCCTCCTTAGCGTCTCTGCTGTCCCTATTTTCTCTTTGTTTTGAGACGTTTTTGAAGATTATAATGTAATTATTTTGTAGCACTTTATTGTGAGATCTATGAGTGGGTGGGGCAATTGGAAGTGTTTTATATATCATGTGGATCTTTGGAAATGTTTTCCACCATATTTCCTGTCTTTTATTGAAAGTGGCTGATTTGAACTGTGGGGCTTTAATAAAGGGGACAGATGGTTCCCGAACATCGCCCGGCATACGTTTTCAAGGCCATAAAATAAAGAACTGATCAAGCCAACATTTTGGAGTATCGGTGGTTGTATAATACAATATTTATATTATATCTATATATATATATATATTATATATCATATATATCTCTATCAGGGTGTGATACACCAACGGGGCCCGCACCGCTCCGTGTTTCTGGAGTTTAATCGTTTGTTAGCAAATCAATTAAACGTGAACCTAAACTGCTTATTGAGGTGGTTGTTTGTGGGGCTAACAAGAAAGTTAACGTTGCGCTTGCTGCAAGCACATGTTATGTGCCTGAAGCGGCCATTCTATTGCGGCACTTAAAACACCAGCTAACAGCTGGCTTAAAAAATGTTGTGGATAAGAAAAACCAGTTAGTGATGCCCCACACAGCCACTCGGCATTAACCATTGCAGGGTGTTTTTGCACTGGGTTGCCGACTAGCGTCCCTTGGACATTGCCCGCTTTTTTTATGTATTCTTAATCTATTTTTAGCCAACTGTGCCCCCCAAAAATAAAGGCCAAAACAATGGTTCTTCATTTTTGTGGTTTTAAGAGGCCCAGTATTATTAAGTTTGGCATAACCTTGACAGAAATAATTAATGTAAAAGGAAGGACCAAGGTTGCAAGCATTGGGACGGTACATAAATAGAACATATTAGGATGTGAGGGAGGAAAAGTGAGTAGTGGAATAAATGGATTTTTCCCCTGAGAGAAATTTCTATTTCTAATGTGTGTGGCGTTCATTTACTTTAGAGACATGTAATCTATAGTTTGCCGTTGGCGTTGCAGTGGAAGAAGACATTCAAACTTGGAGTGGAAGGTTATTCGTTAAAAAGAGATATTAAAGAGTTACTATACGAAAAAAATGACTTTTCCTCTATCTAAATCTATAATAAATATTTGTAAGTATCAACTTACTCATGAAGGTGTTAGTTGTTGCTGCATGCCTACAATCATCACGTTGGCTACCAGTAGGTCAGTATTCCCCACGCCCGATTAACTCACTCCCACTTCCATATGGCCTGAAATTTCCCCCACAAAACCAACTGTCAAAATGGCACACAGCATACAGCATTTCCAACTGTTAAAACTCCGGTCCATTCCAGAACAGCAAAACTGCTCACAGAAGAATAGTGTATTACAGCAACCACACTTGATTACAGATGGAAATGAGATGTTTAGAAACTGGGGGGCGGGGCGCGGGGGAGCATAAAAATGATTACAGTGGTGGTTGGGAAGAATTAGAGTTTCCAGTTTTGAATCAATTTAAAATAACCTTAGTCCTGTGTGTCAGAACCTAGTCCTGGCAGGTTGTATATATTAATGTGCATGTATGTAAATAAGCCAAGGGTGTTTTTTTTTTTTTTTCTTATGAGCCGTTTTTGTTTCCTCCCTCTCATAGATATGTACAGTTAGCCTCACACTATTTTATATTACAACTAAAAGGAGAACAAAGTCTAAATAAATAAAGTGCACCGATATAATCTTTTTAATTTTGGAAAGGCTAATGAATACTATTGCATAATGCTAATGAAAAATATTCAAGGGTACTAGTTTACTTATTAAACTTTATTAAAGAACGTGGTCCCCCTGCGCAAAATAAACTTTTACAATCGTTACAGGACCCTTAAGCCCAATCCCAAACCTCTAAGTTTGTGTGTAAAAAAAGTGTGACAAAATCTACTTGCAATCCTTTGATCCCACATCGCTCAACTAACCCTCTGTATGCCAAAATACAGAATGCGGTGGGAAATAGGATTGTTTAGTAGAGTTTGGCACACTTTTTAAACAACAGACTAGAGGTTGGGTTGGGATAGGGGGCCCTACCATATGTTTAGTGGGTTAGAGTGGCTTCCTGAGAAAAAAAGGAGAGTGGGGGGGGGAAAGGGCTCCTCGGCCACAGGCCACGTCTATGAGAGGACAAGGGGGAGGCGTATTAAAAACTCTCACCACAGGAAGACAGCTCTACTCATCACCTGGATTTGGACAGGCACTGCAGAAAGAAAGAACCATGTGGAGCAGAGATGTAAAGGTAAGGATTTTTTTTTTTGTGAAAACTTTGTTTTTTTATTTTCGTGGAAAGAATCATGTACCATAAAAACATCCATAAATAGTGACATTGAGCCATAAGAGAAAAAATAAACGGAAAAATGAACAAATACAATATTGTATTTTAACCAGTGGCAGCATTTCAGTATTTCTTGGTTAGAGTCTGTGCGTGTTGTTACGACGGAAATGTAGGATATCAGACTGTCCACATGTGCTCTAGGTCAGTACTGTGAAAGGGTTCCTTTCGGGGTTACTTATCCCCTGGGGGGTAGATCAGTCATTTTTGTGTTCTGTCCCACTAATCTCTTTTAGTGGTTCCAACATAAATATATTTAAAACTTCAAGATGGGGGGGCAGGGACAGGGAAAAGGACAATAGGACTCTTTGCTATGAAGACTGCAGGTTGGTCTTGTTATATCATTGTCTATGATTGACCGGAATTCGTATAAGATAAACTTATCTCGTAATTTTATATATGGAAAGGAAGCGAAAGCAGAGAAGAGGGGAGGGGGGATATGAGGAAGGAAGGCAGAAAGAACAGAAGAAGGGGACCAGTCCATGATTTTCTCGAAGCCAATCCGAGTCTCACTCTCCTTGTCTACTGTACGTTATTGTAGATGGGTTGAGTGGTCCAACGCTCCGCTGTTACACCTCTCAGTAGTCTACCGCCGGAAGTCGTCACCCTCTGGGTTTGTTTACGGTGGTAGGAGAAGAAGGGAGGGGGGGGGCGAAGCGAGATCCGTCCGACTCCATCCCAGTGTCCATGGGGCCCAAAAAACTTTTGTAAACTTTTCAATTTGGTATAATACTAAGGCTGTTAGGTATTCCATGGGATCTTACTTCTAATAGTGCTTTTTGTAATAGGTCTGATTCAGGGGTTTGGGTGTGGCTGATGTTTCCAAAATCTAGGAATTAGGAGTCTTGTTGTAGGCCACCTTGTATATAGGTACCAGCTATAGCGTTCTTAGAGAGGCTTTTAAATGGTTGGAGAGACCAAGCAGCCAGTGAATCGGGGTCCATGGGAGGGGGGTTGTATTGCACGCACCTTCCGGATCAGCTTAGAGGCATGGTATCCATATATTTATTATAAATGGGCAGGTCCAGAATAATGATTGAATCAGGGACCCCTTCTTCCCACACCCCTCCAACATCTGTTCAGTTGTATCTGGCCATATTCCTATGCAGTTTTTCTGGTGTATAATACCAATTCTAAGATCAATTATAGGCATTTCGTTATGTATCACGGATATGGACGACCTAGATGCTTGTTCAATATTGCCCCTCCACTCCTCCATAGTATTGTCTGTAGGTAAGGATTTTTTAAATACACAGGGGGACCAGTAGGGGGTAAATTTTAGTTTTGGGGGTGGACCGGGCTCTTTTACTTTCCTTATCCCCCCTGCCCAACTTGTGCTATCTTAGGAGGAAATAAAATATAGCGAGCTGAACAGGATGCCCAATACAATTCAAATAACTAAAAAATTCATTCCCAACAATATTGGAGAAGATCAGGCAAGCTTACTCCGTGGCGATTTCATGTGGACACAATAATATCTTAATAAATGTTAATCTGCATAATTGTATGGATTTAATAGAATGGACAAGTCATGCAGTTCTGTCCTTCAGTGAACATTGGAGATGACCCAAACACGGTTCGCAAGCGGATTTTACAGATTCACTGGATCTCTGACTTTTCAGGGTTTTTCAAAACCGCGGAACGATTTTTGAAAATTCTAGCATTTCTGAAATATTACACGGAATTGCCTAAACAAGTGATTACGTTTCTCTACGGACAGCGTATTTTTAAAGATTATACAGTCCCAGACCATCCAGGGTCCTGAGCCATTTACAGTAAAGTTACCCACTGCTATTTCTACCTTCATTTTAGGCAGAACTTTTGGAATTCTTTTGTATCTCCTATTGACTTCAATAGGTCACTTAAGCGTTTTAGAATTTTTAGATTTTTAAAAATCCACAAAATCTGGAAGCAGGAACGGGAGTTTGGGGCTAAGCCCCCACTTACGTGTTATATGCACGTTTTTGTGCTCGCGATTGGCATGCAATTGGGTTATAAAGAAATCGCAGGAACGCGAAAATCCCTGCGATTTCCTATGCGCATGAGTTAGAAGTTAGAGTTTTGCCAAAAGCAGAATGAGCAAAAAAAACAGATAAAAAAAAAAAAAAAATGAAAAAGAACAGACAGTTGGTGTCGAACCCCCCCACCTCTATTTAGGCTTGGTTTCTTTATTTTCACATAAATGGCCTCCTTAACACCTCTCTTGAACCAGTCACGTTCCTTCGCCAGTATATTAACATTACAATCTTCAAAGGTATGTCCTTTATCCTTAAGATGCAGATACACGGCTGAGTCCTGACCCGAGGAATTGGCTCTTCTGTGCTGGGCCATACGTTGATGCAGTTGCTGTTTGGTCTCCCCCACATACAAATCAGAGCATTCTTCACTGCACTGCACTGCATATATGATGTCGCTTTTCTTGTGTTTAGGTATTGGGTCTTTCGGATGTACCAATTGCTGCCTCAGTGTGTTGTTCGGTTTAAAGCAGACAGGGATACAGTGTTTTTTGAAAATTCTTCTTAATTTCTCGGAGACCCCTGCTACATATGGGATGACCATGTTCTTCCTCCTGTCTTGCTTTTCCCCTTCACTGTTGATATTTGTGTTCTTTTCTTTCCTTCTACTTCTTTTGACAAAGGCCCAGTCTGGATATCCACAAGTTTTAAGGGCTCCTCTGAGATGTTTAATTTCTTTAGCCTTCGCCTCTGTGCTAGTGGGGATGTTCTCGGCTCTGTGTTGCAGGGTCGATGCCCCCAGCTTCTGATCTAAAGGGTGGTGGGAGTCAAACATCAAATACTGATCTGTGTTGTTGGTTTTCTGTAAACCTCTACTTCCAGTTTACCATTTTCCTTACTCTACTAAGCAGTCCAAGAACCAGTTTGTTGTTTTGTACCTCTTCCCTTGTGAATTTAATGTTTTGGTCCACCGCATTAAATGTTTTTTTTTCTGTGAAAGCTTGTACTTCCTTCTGGTGGATTTTAACCCAGGTGTCATCACATAATTGCCACAGATTCTTGTACAAGTCATTCTGAATTGAGAAAGCCAGTCGGATGACTAGCGAAACGTCTTCAAGAACTACATTTCAAGTCCAGTTGATCTAATTGAATACAACAGATATACCATGACCTGGATGAATGAGAACCTTCACAAGCATACCTCTAATGTAGCATTTTTTTTCTGTAACCCTCGAAGGTAATGTTCGATTTCCCATAACACTCAAACATAAAGTTTGATTTTCCGAAACCCACAAATGTATCGTTCGATAACCCTCGAATGTAGTTTGAATTCGGTAACCCTCAGATATAGACTTCAACTTTAGATATCCCTCAAATGTAGCATTCAAATTTTGTAACCCTTGAATTGGCCCTAACCCTTGAATGTAGCGTGTTGAAACCGTACAATTGCCCGATCTTGAAGAAAGTAGTATTTAAACAAGTTTTGGTGATATGTTCCTCAGACCATTTCCCAGGTGCCACAGCCATTTACAGTTACCATTGTTAGTTTGTTATTTATGCAAACTTTTCGAACTATTATCTCCCATTGACATTAATAGGTTCACTACTGCAAAGTAGGGCCCGGGGACCACATGCTACCCGTGGGCTGCGTCTGACTGGCCCTTCAATACTAGACCTGTACCCAAAAAATATTTATTGACTGTCTCATGCTAGACAGTTGGTTTTATTTTATTAAGTTTTTTTTTTTATTATTAAATGACCTGATCAATCAAATTTGATGGAATGGATATAAAACATTACGAACCTTCCATTAAAAATTGCAACTAATAATCGCAAACCATCCAATGAACCAGAAATATAAATTAAATCTTTTTATAAAATCCGGTTTTGCAATTTCTTTGAGAATTAAAGGCCATGTTCACTCCTTGTACAGAAATTTAACCTGTAAGAGAGAACCCCCCAAAACCTCAGTTTTGTTTTACTCACCTGTTGCAATGATGCTCTGTCGGAGAAAAGAGCCTTACTAGTCCACGATCCACAGCCGCTACTCCATTCTACTTCCTGGCAACGGCCGTCAGTCACTGTCATGGATAATGTCTGACGGCCATTACCGGTCCAAGCGACGGGGGATTGCAGACTTGTAAGGCCCCTTGTAAAATTTAATTGCCCACCCCTGCCCTTGTATGTAATGTATGACTTTGTAATTATCTGAGACTATCTGAGATAGTATTACAGTTAATAGGGCTCTTATTTCCACATATACATCAGTGTTTTACTTGCTAAAGACCCCATTGTAATATTGCCTACTTCTCAGTTTCAGCCCTATTCTGGTATTTGCAGAAGTTCTGGTGCTATGTCTCTATCTTACCACGATACTGGACATAATGGAATGAATACAGTGATATTAATGGTGCTTATAGCTGTGGAAAAAATTTAGCAGCGATAAAGATGTGGTTTATAAATATGGCAAGAATATCACTATTTTCTATAGCTAAGTCTGGCATTCGCAAAATGCAGAAAATAGTGCTCCTTTATAAACATGCCCTTAGTTTCATGGTCATAAATAAAAAAAACATACTACCAACCCCACAAAGACATAGCTACACACACATACACCCACTATCTATGGCAACTATACAAACAATTATTACAATCTATACCATTAGTCAGAATTTTAACTTTTAATATAAAAATTTAAATTTCCACGAGATGCCATCTGCCACAGCAGTGACTGTGAGTCTATGTGGAGGAGCCTGAACTTGGGCCTACAGAACTGATCACTTCAGTCTTAAATTAATAAGTAAAAATATTAGATTCCCAAGGATTATATTTTGTCCTGTTTTTATTTGGTAACTTGCCTACACTAGTCTACACTTGTTTAGTAGTTGTACGAGTGATAGCCAGGGGCAATAGGTACCTTGCAAAGTATCCACAGTTTACCTTTAAAGGAGAAATATATTCTCCTCTCACACTTAGCAGATATTTCAAACCACTCCATCCATTTTCTTTTACAGGTGCAATATTTGCTACATTAACAAGACTGTAGTTGTCTTTTAAAGTTATACTGTTGTACCAGAAATCAATACTTTGTGGCCCTCCAGTCTAGTACCCTCATTCCTACAATTGCATGATATACTGCATCTCCCCCTAAAGCTTTTGGGAAGTGTAAAAGTTTTAGTTTACATGCAGCAAAAAAAAAAAAAAAAAATAATAATAATAATTGATAGTCCGTTTATTTTCTGGGAGCCTGTACTTATTTTATCTGTAGGGCCCTTTTATTATGGAGTTCCTTTGGTATAGGTCATATAAAGTTTGTTTAGTATGCTATATAAACAGGGCCTGTATCACATCAGTATCATATGCCTGCACATCACTACAAAAGGTAAACCTACATCGGTTGAATTATTTTCAATTGTTTATAATTTGAAAAAGCTTTTGACTCTTGATCAAACTGAATTGATTGACGCATTCCCACACATGGGATATGATTTTCAGTATTGTATTGCTTGATTGTCTGCAACTTTATAAATAGGCCATAAGTGCAAACAAGGATCCTGGAAGAAAGGATTACTGTATATTTATAAAGGAGACATACTGGAAAAATACCTTTATTACTGCTGCCAATATTTTGCAATGCAGCTATAAAAAAAAAACAGGTTGTAATAATGTCCCTAACAAATATAATTTTACAACCCGTTTGTTTTTTTACCGCCTCATTGTAGAACATACATAAAATAATACCATGGCAGTCAATGGAAACAGTGGCTGATACAGAGCTGTAAAAGTTTGCCAATCCTATTAATGTGCAGTGACCAATTAGGGGGAGCAGCACATCATGTGTTTATCCTGTCTTAAGTGTAAATTTGTAAGTCTATAACTTAAAGGGCAATTATAGTGAGAAAATTGAGATTGAGAATGATCTCAGCTAAGCAGGGGGAGAGATATGAACTTAAAGTAAAAAGTAAATAACAATTAGCAAAGTTAGAGAACAGGCAGAGTTCAGTAACTTACTTGTAAAGAATCTCAGCACCACTTGTCGTCCTCTCTCCCCCTCTGCCCCTCCCTTCAGCATATTGCTACTTTATTCCACACTTTGATTGCTTGCAGTCTAGCTCTGGAAGGGAGGGGTCAACAGGATGTCAGCACTTCATTTAAAGTCCTTTCAACTGACAATGCTCGGACTCTGTATACAGCCCGTCACTGCTTGAGGGGGAGTAGACAGAGAGGGGAGGGGGACTACACAGCTTGGTACAAACTTCTGCCAGTGTGAAGAAACGAAGCCACACAGCAACATGAAAGTAAGGCAGCTTATACTAAGTGGTCTATACATTGTATACAGACAAAGTTTTTTTTTCACTATAGTTGCCCTTTAAGAACCAGAGAAGCTAGATACATCATCCTAGGGTTGTTTGAAAGTTAAATAGAGGACAGTTGTATGGAGATCACAGGAACTCTTCAAGGTTCTAAAGTCTGAATACAAAAATGGATAATACTAACATCATTGGAGCAGAAACACAAGTTGTGAGATAATTCCCAACATCTGACACAGTTGTAGAGTTCAGTGTGTAGAGAATACAATGTATATAGTGTGTAGAATGTAGTGCGTAAAGGTTAGAGCGAGTATTGAGTACAGTGTGTAGAGTGTATAGTACGTAGATAATTCATTGTGTAAAGCGTGTAGTCTGTATAGAAGATAGAAGTCTGAAGATAATGTGTAGAAAATATAGTATATAGTGTGTAGAGAGTATAATGTATACATTATATATCTGTTGTATTCAATTAGATCAACTGGACTTGAAATGTAGTTCTTGAAGACGTTTCGCTAGTCATCCGACTGGCTTTCTCAATTCAGAATGACTTGTACAAGAAACTGTGGCAATTATGTACCCTGGAAAATCCCAATTGTATACAATCCCAATTGTATACAATTGTATAATGTATACATTACATTGTGTAGAGTATAGTGTGTAAAAAGTAGTGTGTAAAGTGTACAGAGATTTCAATGTGCAGAGGGTAGATTAAAATACATATTACAGATAAAAACTGGTTGTGACACATGTAACCTCTATTAAAATGTGCTGTTACTTACCAGTTAAAAAGGCATTTCTATCCCCTGAAAACCACAATGGATTATCAAGAGCTTACCTGTAACACTTACTTGGTAGACAGCAGCCAGTGGCAAAACTAGAAATCCCCAGCAAAACTATAATGGGGCCCACTTTTCTGCATTATCGGCTGCCTAGGGGAACAATATGTGGAAGGTACAGTAATAACTTTGGGACAACCCTGGACCCTTATGCAGTCACAGGCCCTGTTCTTAGTTAGTTATACCCCTATAGGCATACAGACATTCCATTTCTCTTCTATCCCCCTCCCAGGGTAGCAGCAGCAAGTCATGGCCATGACAGCCGATGTCACAGCCAATGACAGACTGCTGCTTGAAAAATGCTGACAAATGCTGGCTTGAAAGCACAAATAGAGCATGGATACTGTGATTTCGATTTTATTGCAGTGTCCGTGTGATTTTCATCAGCATTTTAGGGCCTAGCTCTTAGGGCAGCGAGCAGTAATTGCAGGGCTCTATATTGTGAAACAGCCCTAAACAGTATTTTTAATTTTGCCACAATGCTTTACACACATTTTATCTTGTGTCTTTACTGAAATCATGCCCCGGGTTTTCACTACTTAGAACTGTGACCCAATAGACCTCTCCCTTTTTGGCCCTAAGCATATTGTCCTGGCATTGGCTTAATTTTATCTTTGTAGCGAAGAATTCACTGGAATCTGCTTTTTAGAACCAAGTCACAATGCCAGTCACTTTGACATGAATAGTGGATATTGCTGAATAAAAGGTCCCATGAACAACTATGTAAAGTATGGTTACTTCAGCATCTAGCTCCTTGCTATGAGCAGCCAGGTCTGATCAGGTTGGTAAGTAGTTCAGAATCTAATCTCGTAAATGGTCTTCCAGTGGAAAGATTGAGGTGCCTTTATTCCCCCCCCCCCAACACTCTAAAATATATTTTTTAAATTTTGGGAATTCCTAAGCCTTCTTCCGTGTCCTCCAGTATTTATAAAGAAGCACGAAAAATCTTATAACCCTAGATGACATAGACTTAAAATAACACACAGTCCCATAATACAGATCATAATTTCTAACCACAGCCATTTCCCTGACTGACACTTAATATTTGTTACAATTTTATTATAAACTAGAAGCCAGGGAGACTGAAAGCTG
Source organism: Hymenochirus boettgeri (assembly GCA_019447015.1). NCBI lineage: Eukaryota > Metazoa > Chordata > Amphibia > Anura > Pipidae > Hymenochirus > Hymenochirus boettgeri. Next base: position 220,612,394 of record CM033471.1, on the reverse strand, counting down.
CATGCACTGCAAAACTTCTAAAGCTGATTACATTTAAGTAAAGTAAAGCAGAATGAAAGGTAGGAATACTTGCTCCTGACTTATGGGAAAGTATAGTGACCCTCCATTTTTATTACAAGTCCCTAAAGGGGAAACACAGGCTACAAACTAGCCTCCTGACACCACTTTACTACTTGCAGGAAGTGATGGAAAGGAAGCCGAGATTCGGCTAAAACCATGGAGCGTTGTGCCTCACCGAAATCAACTTGAGAGAGCTAAGAAAGTAAAAGGTGACACAAAGAACATTGTAAATATCTTCATATTAGAGTCTGCAAATGATAAAACATTAACAATCAGAAAATCATACTTGCACAAAATGTGTAATTGTTTACAACTAACACTGGTACCCAGGCAGCAGGTCTTTTGATTCCACTTAAACAGGCTCAATAGTGTGTAGAGAAAAGAGTACGAAGAAATTCCTCACTAGAACCAAATAGCAGTGCTCAGGTCTGACGACACATGTTGTGCTGTATCACTGTGAGCCTCACAGTGATACAGCACACATGTGTCGTCAGACCTATATGTCTTCGTTGGTTGTAATTGCTCTGCTGTTTGGCTCTTGTGTGGGATTACATTTTGTTATTAATGGTTTAGTATATGACTTGCACCAGTGAATAACACACAGGGTGCTGCCTATTTCAAGTTAAAATCTACAGAAGTTGGGGGGAGGGGCATCGATGGAAAATTCTTAGCCTGGCACGATCTTTGCTTTTTTTTTTGTTGATGTAATCTATTTATTGGTTAATCAATTGGATGTCTAATTGCCCTCTACTAAACCTCCTGTTTCAAACAGCAAAGCCTTTTTTAAAATCTGTTAATATTTGATAAATTAAACTGCAACACATTTATCAGCTCCTGCACTGAATCTCACACAAAGCAGCCCTGTGCATGTTTTCATTAAAGCAACTTGTGCTGATTAGCCTCCAGTTTATCTTTACCTTGATGTTTAATAAATGATTATGAGCTACTGTTATCAGTCTATTTACAGACCTCAACTATAAGCAGATTTAAAGGGACACTAAACTCCCCTAAAGCCAAAAAAATAACTATTTGCCATTCGTTTGTATTATTCACAGGGAGGTGAGAACACTTATTCTCACCTCCCTGTGAATAATATTACACTCGGGGGAACTGGAACTTACCTTACAGCCAATCCACTAGCAGCCGCTTCTTCACTGACAGCCGCTCTGTCCAGACCCCAAGAGCAGAAATTGTAATATGTGACCCATTAATGACCTCTTACTAGGAACTTTAGCTGCCTGCCAGCACACTTTCTGCAACAATTAAGACAATCAGCAGAGAAAAGAAGGCAGGGGGACGGAGGGTGGGGGCAATTAGGAGCACTAACTAAACAATAATTTAAAGGTGAACTGTGGTCTCCAAAAGTTTATTTTAAATGAAAGCCAGGTTCATACCTTTAAAACGAGCCATCAACCACCTCTCTACGTGCTGCACAGCCCAAAATATGAAGAAATCACTGATTAGAAAGTTAGGGGGTGGGAGGTTCTGAATCTGCGGTCAGAAATACTATTTCCTCCTCTAATCTGTGGTTGGCACATGCTCAGTGCATGACTAAAGGGTAGGAGGGGGGTGGGGAGAACAGCACTGCTTTTTTTAATGCCTCCCACTTGATGACCCTTCCCAATTGTGGGCCCTGTGTCCCCTCCCCTTGAAGCCCCCTGTGGCCCCTCCCACTCACAGACTGGCTCCGAACAGTCGCGGGTCCTGTGGCCCCTCCCACTCTGGGACCCCGGGGCAAGTGGGGAGGGGCCACAGGACCCGCGAGTGTGCGGTAGGAGGGGCCCCGGGGCCTGCAAGTGGGAGGAGCCCCGGGGCCTGCAAGTGGGTGGGGGCCCCAGGGCCCACAAGAGGGAGGGGGCCCGTGAGTGGGAGGGGCCCCAGAGCCACGAGTGGGAGGGGCCACGGGAGGCTGCAAGGGTTAAGCCCAAGGGGCTGCAAGGGGAGGGCTCATGGGGGCCCACAAGGAGGAGGAAACACGGAAAAGGGACTGTCACATGGTTTCAGTGCAGGGGATCTGGTGATGCAACCATATCACACATATAAATGTAAATATCTTCAAAACTACGTAAAATAAATAATGAAAGTAAATTGCAAATATCTTTAGGAAAGCAATTCCTTTCAATTTACCTAAAGTCATTTTTGGACCACAGTTACCCTTTAATGACAAAGCAAGCACAGATAAATATCGGAGTACCACCATTTTACTTCACTCAAATTGTAGTTTCAGATATTGTAAAGTTGTTTGAGTGAGTATAGTGACCCTTTAACAGGCAACTACCTTTATACACATAAAAAAATGTCTCATTGCATGGTTACAAATGACTTTGTTGTCATTTGTCACTTTTCTTATCCACCTGAACCTGTCCTTTGCTTTTGACAATTAATAATTTCCATTATTGCAAAAAGTTTAACTCTTTGGGCATTAAGAATGATGTTGCATCCTATCTTACATTTGTACACAATGTACAATGGGCATTGTAAATCGCTCTGGGAAAATCCCCGTAAGCGTTTGAGTATCGCATTTGCTGCTGTGGGTAAATCCCAAAAAGGAATGACAGAGTGATTTTAATGCCAGCTATTAGCCGGTGTTAAAATCTTGAGCTAAAATTATAGCTAACATGATATTAAACGCAGGCTTTACAGGCGTCTTTTGCGAAACCTGTACAGTCGGCACAATGATGGAATAAAAGTCCATGATTCAATATCCATTAGCGCGACTGTCAGCGGCTCTGGGTAAATGAGCCAAACGGTCACTTGTGATGTCCAAAAATGCCACAGTTGATATAAAAAAAAATATTTCCCCCTTAACACAACTTCATTCCACTTTTCTCTGCAGTTGTTGACAATAGGCTTAATGATCCAATTTAATGAGCTCACTGCTTAAGAATAATATTTAACTATTCTCTTCACTAACCACTTCACTAATATTGCTAAACCCGGTTTCCTTCCCAGTACTGCTAAAATCTGTACCTTTCTCCCACAACCGCTTCTGTTTTTTTTAGTTTAATTGAAGAACGGGAGGTAAAAACATTGCTTGGTCTCCTGCTAATTTAATTGAAGAATGGGTACAAGAAATGGCTCTTTTAACATCCGTTTTTCAATTAAACTTTTTAAAAAATGCACACACTATTTTTGGGTGGAGATACCCTTTAATTCTGCTGCTCCTCATATTGTTTCGCTCTCTCCCAAGAAAGAATAAAATCTTCAGTGGTACAATTGCATGGCTCTCCACTTAGAAGTGCATATTGCTTGCAAATAACCTCCTTTTGCTGCACATTGCTACATATTCCTCTTGTGTCCTCTATATTGCTTCCAAACAATGACTGTTTAATTACATCACATTTTTGATGCATGATATAAGGATGCTGTTTAATTGCTTTAAATTACATTCAAATGACAAAATCCATCTCCATATGTTCCTGTGCAAGACTAGCCATGTGCATTAAGATGTGTGCCCGATAGCACAAATGATCAATGACTCGCTGTTGTAAGAATCATCAATCACTAATGTTGGCCATACAGAAGGCTATGGAATTTTCTGGGACAACCAGATTAAAAAAAAGTGTTTAAAAATACTGCTTGATGCAGTACAAACAATGCATCCATCACACACCTACACTGAGAGTATTGTCAAAGAATGTTGGTGCCCCCCCAACTCGTAGTCCACCTTGCATTCAATGGCCTGCTCCTATGGTAGTAGTGCCCGTGTAGCTAAAAATCTGACCAAATAATGTACAGTATCTAGGGGATTATGCTGAAATCAATGATGGGGTCCAATAAAAATGCTAACCATCCCTCTGTCATGTAGACTTGTATGTGTTTGGGTCCTAAAGGTAAAGATGTCAATCTGGAATATTCTGTCTGTCATTCTGTACAGATCCCTCTACACACAGTCCTGAGCGTTCTCCCTATGAAAAGCATAGGAAATTTTCAGGCATTTCTGAAAGATCCTAAGGAATGTCCATTGGCCTCGGGGGCACTCAGAAATGCGCTACACATGATAAAGATAGGGGTGAAACTGGCAGTACCGGCCCTATATCTTTAGTGTGTACCCCCTCTAACAGTATCACATGCCTAATTATTCTATCCAGAGATTTAACAGTTTAAAAACATAAAATAAAAATGATAGTTACTTACCGTGATTTCTGTTCCCCAGTCATTCTCCATGGCAGCATTCACTAATGGGGAAGATAACCCATTGTTGTTTGCTGCCATGATGACTATGGAAAATTCTTGTACAATCAGACAATTAAGTCTCTTTCTCTTTGGCTTCTGCCCTTTAAAAGAGAATCATTTTTAAAATCGGGAAATATACTTCATCGGTATTTGAAAAACAATAGGTTTAGAGAGACTTCTAGCATCTTCTTTAGATTGTTATACATGAAATACTAACAGGCCTGTTCAAACCACCAATAAACAAATGATCAACATCAGAAACTGCAGAAGCAAAAAAACAGAAAACTAATCAACAGTGAAGCAAACAAATTCTCTTCAATAGGACAGCAATTGCTAATTGGCTAAAGTAAAGGTTTGTACACACGTGTGATCACAGGTGCTGACCTGCGACACACGATGTGTATGAACGTGCATTTCGCCTGATAACTGTGCCATGTTTGGGCACTTTCTCTGCCGTAACGGCCGTTTGGTCAGGGATCGTTGCCCGACCGGCAGGGCGGATCTTCGAACGAGCAGGCAGTTTTGGCCGAGAAAGTGCCCATACATGGCCCGATTATCGGCCATTCATACACATCACGCGCCGCACGTCGGACCCGCAATCGCACATGTGTAAGAACCTTTAGACACAACCTGCTGTAAAAAGGCTTTTAGATTAGAGACTGTAAAAGGTATCAAAGTATTTTGGGGATAGCTTTAGATATGATAATATCACAAAATCAGACATGTCGGAATATCACCGCCAATCTTGTCGTCTCCCATGGGCCGCACAATCTGTTGTGGCGAACGGTCTGCCACAGCAACAAAAAATTTGGCTGTGTGTACCCAGCCTTAGTAAAGGGAACAGACAGCATCTACTGCAGGTATAGGCAACCAGTAGATCTCCAAATGTTTTAAAAACTACAACTCCCAGCAAACCTCTAAGGATTCTGGAATTAGGGAATTCTGGGAGTTGTAGTTTTCAAACATCTGGAGATCTACTGGTTGCTATCCCTGAGGCACATTTCCAGGGCCCAATATAATATACAGTTGAAAGTAAAAGTATGTGAACCCTTTTTATTATTATTCTGGATTCATATAGCGCCAACATCTTCTGTGGCGCTTTACAGTTGCATTAATATACAAAAAGAAAACATACGTGTTACATACAAGGGTAGTACAAGTAAAACAAAATGCAAATAATTTAAGTGCTGGTCCAGCAGCATCCAGTATGGTAAGTTACAGTGGATGCTGCTGGACCAGCCACAATAATAATAATAATAATAATAATAATAATAATAATAATAAATATAATTAAAAAGGGTTCAATACTTTACTCGCAATTTCTGCTCAAATTGGTATAAAAAAAAAGTGATCTGATCTTCACAAATCTCAACAATAGACATTCACAGTCTGCTTAAAATAATAACACGCAAATAATTAAATGTTTCCATGTTTTTATTGAACACACCATTTAAACAGTCACAGTGCAGGTGGAAAACGTATGTGAACCCTTGGATTTAATAACTGGTTGAACCTCCTTTGGCAGAAATAACTTCAACCAAACATTTCCTATAGTTGCAGATCAGACGTGCACAACAGTCAGGAGTAATTATTGACCATTCCTCTTTACAGAACTGTTTCAGTTCAGGAATATTCTTGGGAGGTCTGGTGTAAATCGCTTTGAGGTCATGCCACAGCATCTCAAATCGGGTTGAGGACAGGACTGGGCCACTTCAGAAGGCGTATTTTCTTCTGTTTAAGCCATTCTGTTGTTGATTTACTTCTATGCTTTGGGTCGTTGTCCTGTCGCAACACTTATCTTCTGCTGAGCTTCAGCTGGTCGATAGATGGCCTCAAGTTCTTCTGCAAAGGTCTTGATAAAGTTGGGAATTCATTCAACCATGATGCCCCCACCACCATACTTCATGGTTGGGATGAGGTTTTGATGTTGGTGCGCTGTGCCTCCTTTTCTTCCAACATATTGTTATGTGTTTCTTTCAAACAACTCAACTTTGGTTTCATCTGTCCACAGAATATTTTGCCAGTACTGTTGTGGAACATCCAGGTGCTCTTTTGCAAACTCTAAACGTGCATCAATGTTTTTTTTGGACAGCAGCGGCTTCCTCTGTGGTATCCTCCCATGAAATCCATTCTTGTTTAGTGTTTTACATATCGTAGATTTGTTAACAGGGATGTTAGCAGATGTCAGACACTTTTGTAAGTCTTTAGCAGACACTCTAGAATTCTTCTTCAACACATTGAGAATTCTGCACTGTGCTCTTGCAGTCATCTTTACAGGATGGCCACTCCTAGCGAGAGTAGAAGCAGTGCTGAACTTTTTCCATTTATAGACAATTTGTCTTACTGTGGACTAATGAACTGCCAGGCTTTTGGGGATACTTTTAGAACTCTTTCCATTTTTATGCAAGTCAACAATTCTTAATCGTAGGTCTTCGGAGAGCTCTTTTGTGCGAGGCCGCATTCACATCAGGCAATGCTTCTCAGGAAAAGCAAACCCAAAACTGGTGTTTTTTATAGCACAGGGCAGCTGTAACCAACACCTCCAATCTCATCGATTGGAATCCAGTTGGCTGACACTACTCCAATTAGCTCTTGGAAATGTCATTAGTCTAAGGGTTCACATACTTTTTCCACCTATACTGTGAATGTTTACATGGTGTGTTCCATAAAAACATTTAATTATTTGTGTGGTATTAGTTTAAACAGACTGTGATTGTCTATTGCTGTGACTTAGATGAAGATCAGATCACATTTTATGACCAATTTGTGCAGAAACCCATATAATTCCAAAGGGTTCACATACTTTTACTTGCAACTGTAGTTCCAATCTTCTGCAGAGAAATGGCTAATTACCGAAGAACTTCCATACTGGGGTACCTTGATGTGGTTCAAAGGCTTTTTATTTTTATGATCATTTTGGCAAGATAAATATCACTATAAATAATTTCAATGTTGCCACACAAGTGTTATCACACAATTATCAACCGTCATTTAACAGGCATACAATGGAGTTGGTTCATCTCCTATGTCACTTAGGGCAAAAGTTAACTTTCCCAAACAACTTGTGATTTTAGCTGGGTACACACAGTATCATTTTTTGAAAAATGACTGGCAGAATCTGTAAGATTCTGTTTGACATCTTTCAAAGATGTGGCTACATACAGTCCCGAGCATTATCCCTATATGAAGTAAAGGAAGACTGATTGTGACTGCCACACACAACGATCACGGACTCCCTATACTACAGTATAGGGTGCCGACCACCACTGAGGGAAATTTTCCTCCCGTAACAACCTATTACAATGCTGAACAATCGTCGACATCGGAAATAGGCATTTATTACCGAAAAAGGACCAATCCCGTATCGTCAGGATTCGTCCTTGATTATGTGTGTAACCAGCTTTATTTCAGGAGTATGGCTAAAAAGGAAGTATAATGCAAATTACTTCAAATTAAAATTTTAAGAAGCATCTGCCATCTCATTGCACACTAGGGGAAAAAACTGTACTATACAAATTAAAAAACAGCTTATAATCGGAAGCCTGCTTGGCTCACTTGGATATGCAGTAAGATTTCGTGCATCAAAGCAGAGTTTAAATTTGTATTTGTAACTTTTATTTAAGAAGATATACATAAACATTTAACCTTCCTGTGAGAGAGCCAGATTCCCAAATCTGATTCCTCACCCCTTCCCATCTACTTCAAAAAAGGTTGCTTTTACAACGTTCTTAACCAAGAAGCAAAGGAAAGTCTGGAAGATAAAAGATGCCTTAACTCAAAGAAACTGCCCTTTAGTACATTCATACACAGAGCTAAGAAGGATGAACAAACTGCTATCTCCTTAACGAGTAGATACACTCAAACAGCGCTAAAATGCTTTAAATGAGCTGTACTTTGAATAAAGAAATACAGGTCCTGATGGGGAAATATCAGGTTTGTATCATAAAAACGCATCACTGTTTATATATAGATCCTTTAATCATTCAAACAATCACACATATGTTGTTGAATAGATACTTCATAGAGCTAAGCCATCGGTTGAAGGCATTTCTCTAGAGCTCAAACACACAATTCAATTGGTCCAATAAAATAATCACTCAACTTACTTTAGGATAAATACAATGGGTTAAAGAGTTATTGGCTTAATTGGGAACAAAGAGCCGTACGGTGCATTCTAATTTTGTACTGGGATGCAAGGGAAAATTCCTTAAACCAGGGATTTCCAACCTGCAGCCCAGTAGATGTTTAAAAATAAATCCCAGCATTGCTTGGCTGCATTTAAACAAGGGAGATGACGTTTTCAAACACCTGGAGGACAGCAGGTTGGACATTCCTGGTTTAAACCTACATTTGGCTCTGTAGTACCCTTGAAAAACACAAACTATCCCACACACAGAACGTTTAACACCTTTCAAATCCTCAGCGTCTCTATAAAATAATCTAACTGGTCTGAAAAGGATGAAAAAAACCTGTAGAAGATATTTCATATTTTAATCCAGTCTGTTTTGTTTTTTTAAATCCTTGTTTCACGTAGAAGGTTTTGGGGAAAAGCTGAAATAATAAGGGAAAAAAAAAAAACTAAAAAAAAAAAAAATAATAATAATTATAAAGATGATGTTGCTAGAGGAGCCGTGTCCCTGAATAGAGTCAAACAGACACAAGGTGGTTTAAAAGATCTTTCTCCACCATGGTCCATATTCCCCAGCACAAGACTGGATTTCCTCAGGGAAACAGATGTTAGGGCTCCTCTCAAATTTTCTGAATCTTCTCCCCAACAACAACTGGATTTTCTTTCCTTATTTTTTCAGCAGCGTCGGCTTTGTAATCATAGGAGCAACTATGCACGTCGGAGTAACGGTGAGTCCCACAGAATACATTCCCACACCGGCATTCAAATCCTGCCAAAAAATAAAATTAAATAAATGTATGTATGTATATTTATATATTAGAAATTAGCAAAAGTTAACACTCGAGTTTTATGTTATCTCCAGCATTATTTTGGGCACTGAATGCAGTGAGGCTTAATGTATGCCAACGCCTAGAAATAGCAGAGGAAGTGGGATTTGGTCAGTGCAAACCATATGATCAGGTGACAAAGCCATTAAAATGGGTTTGGATCGGTTTAGCATATCAAACTTAATGAATATAGAAGTGAAATGTGACATTAAATATTGCTGAACAAATATGTAGTTAATCATAGAAATCTTCATAATATGAAACGTGAAAATGTATTGGTAGCAGCACAGATCTTCTAATGTGTTGGTGCATAAGCATATCTGTTGTATTCAATTAGATCAACTGGACTTGAAATGTAGTTCTTGAAGACGTTTCGCTAGTCATCAGACTGGCTTTCTCAATTCAGAATGACTTGTACAAGAATCTGTGGCAATTATGTACCCTGGAAAATCCCAATTAGCATATCACAGCCAGGTGTTAAGGGCGTGATTGGATAGTGGCTAAGAGGTGTTATAGGAACGCCCAGAGTAAGGTGTCAAAACAGCATTGTACATGGCAGGACAGATGGTGTGAAACCCCCCACCTCTATTTAGGCTTGGTTTCTTATTTTCACATAAATGGCCTCCTTAAAATAAGAAAACCAAGCCTAAATAAGGGGGGGGGTTCGACACCAACTGTCTGCCATGTACAATGCTGTTTTAGCACCTTACTCTGGGGTTCCTATAACACCTCTTAGCACTATCTAATCACGCCCTTAACACCTGGCTGTGATATGCTAATTGGGATTTTCCAGGGTACATAATTGCCACAGATTCTTGTACAGTCATTCTGAATTGAGAAAGCCAGTCAGATGACTAGCGGAAACAGTCTCAAGAACTACATTTCAAGTCCAGTTGATCTAATTGAATACAACAGATATACCATGACCTGGATGAATGAGAACCTTCACAAGCGTGCATAAGCATCTTTAACCCTAAAATCTCTGAGCAATTCTAGTGGGCGGTGCAATACTTAAACTACAGTGACAGGCAAGCAGTTTTTGCATCTTGTTCACGCCAATATAAAATATTGTGACCCAAGTAGTGGGTGTGTTTTTTTTTATGTAATCCTCCTTTCAAATAATTTTACTTTTAGACAAGGATCAACAAGCTTTAACGTTTACACACTATTTAAGATGGAACCATCATGGGGCTCAACAAATAAAACAATGCCAAAAGCAGTATCCTCTTCCAGTCTAATCTGAGGTCATGAGTTTGAATCCACCCTTGGACACATCTGCATGCAGTTTGTATGTTCTCCCTGTGAGTTTCCTCTGGGCACTCAGTTTTCCCCACAATCAAAGACATACTGATAGGTTGTAAGATTGTAGGCTCTTTAGGGCAGGGCCTGATGTATGTCATACTGATAGCAGCATGGGCCAGTTACTTGTTCTTTCAGGTAACTATTTAATTTGTATAGAACTGGCCATTAACAGTACAACTTTTTTTACTTACTAATCTATTGTTTTTGTTGTGTTAAAAGGGAACTAAAGTCTCCAGACAACATTGCCCCAATTGATGGGGCAGGCTCATTGGATAGTTTAAAAAAAAAAAACAACAACAATCTGGATGAATTTCTAAAAACAAGGAATGTTGCATGTTACTAGTGATACATAAAGTGGAGTTGCCTTCCTCTAGATCAACAGATAGGCAGGAAATGTGGGTATTGCCGAGAAGGTTGGACTGGATGGGCATAGGCCTTTATTCAACCTCAAACACTATACTAGAAGAGCACATTCCCAAAGAACTTCAAATGATTTGCAATTGCTGCAATCAGACCTAGATAGATTATCAAAATGGGCAGCAGTATGGCTGGGATGAGATTCAATGTTGATAAATGTAAGGTGATGCATTTAGGGTTTAACAATCCTTGTGCCACCTACACCATAAATAACACTGTGTTAAGTGAATCTCGACTGGAAAAAGATTTGGGGGTTCTGGTAGATAACAGTCTTAGCTGTAGCAAACAATGCCAGGTAGCAATGGCTAGAGCAATCAATATATTGTCTTGTATAAAGAGGGGAATAGATTCAAGAGAAAAAATCATTATACTTTACAAGGCACTGGTAAGACCTCATTTGGAATCCCATATACAAAAGGGACATCTTGGAAATGGAAGCAGTTCAGAGAAAGGCAACTAAAATAATAAAGGGAATGGAGAGGCTTGACTATGCAAGCAGATTAGACAAGATGGGGCTGTTTACATTAGAGAAGAGACGTTTGCGTGGGGATATGATAACCGTATACAAATATATTAATGGGCCACATAAACTCTCTGGTGCATTGTTTACTAAAGAGGACTCGTGGACATCCTTTAAGATTGGAAGGAAAGAGGTTTCCTGGGCAGCAATGACATCATGGGTATTAACCAGAAGAAACAGACACTTATATATGTATAAATAGCTCCTCCTTGCTTGCCTTGGTATAGTCTGTTTCTTCTGTCTCCAGGATAGAATATGTTTGTGGTGTGTGCTTTGCGCTGTCTCACCTTTCTGGCCTCAGTTCCCTCTCCACTGGCCGACGTCCCTGCTATTGTGATTGCCGTGCACCATCTCTGTGAACCACCCATTCCCTTCCTTGCGATGGACGTCGGCCATTGCGTTATGTGTCTCAAGGGAGGTGGTAAGAAGACTGCTTTATTTTCATTCTGAGGGGTGTTTTCTTGTGCATGCTTATTTCTCATAAGCCTTTCTTTCTATTTTTAGTCACAAGAGTTCTTTTGGGAGTTCTAAGAAGAGATCAAGGAACAAGAAGAGTTAACTTGTGGAGCCTGTAGGAATCCTGTCTACAAGGATAAAAAAAATAGTGCTATGCATGTATCCAGGAATTTTTTAAAGGGGAAGTGATGCAGCAAGAAGACAATGGAGGTTCCAGGGGTTCAACCAGCGGATATTTTGGGGTGGATCACCCAAGCTGTGGCTCAAGGGTTTAAAGAAAGCCAGCCATCCAAGTCAACAGCTGCAGTGGTTAATGAACCCCAACCTGCTCCAGTTAATACTTCTCCATCTGAGTCATCCTCTGAAGATGAATCTGAGGACTCATGGTTTGATTTAAGACAGGTTCCATCTTTAATGTGTCTCAGGACGTGGTTTACTCCCTCTAAAAATACGCTTTGTAAACTCCCCTTTGAAGTCTACAGGGGGTAAGACAAATTTCCTCCCTCAAGGGAATAGGAAATTTCAAGACCAAAGAAGGCCTGCTGATAGACCAGCTGATAGGAGAAGGAATGATGTGAAGTCCTATCGTCCTGAGAGGGAATATTCAAGAGCAGCGAATTGGAAACAGGGACAGTTTAGTCTTTTTCGTTACCAAAGACCTCCCCCTCCCAGATCTCCCAAATCATCTAAACCCTTATGAAGGGAGGCCTGCCCATATTCCTCCTGTTGGTGCCAGGCTCCAGTAATTTTGGGAAATATGGGCAAAGAATATTCAAGATGCCTGGGCACTAGCAATCTTGAACTGGGGTTACCGGATGGAGTTTCAGCTCAAGCCAACGAGAGATTATTTTTTTGTTTCAAGGATGCCTCCGTAGAAGGAGAAGCGGAAGCACTAAGAATTTATGTTCAAGACCTGCAGACATAGCAGGCGATAAAGGAAGTTCCCATATCCCAACGTCAAAGAGGGTTTTACTCAAATTGAATCAATTTATAAGATGCAGCAGATTCAAAATCGAAACCCTCCAAAGAATCCCTTCTGCTTCAACTCCGGGGGATTGATGCACGGTGGACTTGAAGGATGCTTACCTTCATGTTCCAATAGCAGAGAAGCACCAAAAGTTTCTGAGGTTCTCCCCGGAGGGGTGACACTTTCAGTTCCATTGCCTGCCCTTCGGCCTTTCAACATCCCCCAGAACATTCTCAAAAGTGTTGGTGGCATTAATTGCGAAGTTGAGGTTAATGGGAATAGAGATCTATGCATAGCTGGATGAATTACTAACTGTCTCAAGAACAGAAAAACAATTGGAAAGGAGCAGAGATCAAGTCCTGGCATTTCTACAAAGGTTCAGGTGGATAATACATTTCAAGAAGAGTCCACTTGTTCCTTCCCAATCCCCTCTGTATCTGGGAGCGATCATAGATACGGCTCTGGATTACGTATACTACCTCTAAGAAGAGTTCAGGCAATTGTACATCAAGTGGGGGAGATTATCCTCCTCGCATCCATATCAGCCAGGCAATTCATGACATTTCTAGGAACCAATTCCTCGACAATCAGATTAATCAAGTGGGTGGCCTGGCAGATGAGGCCTATTCAAATGTATTTTCTTGACCATTGGGACAATCAGAAGCAGAACTGGGGACAAACAATCTATTTGACCACTCAACCCCAAAACTTTCAAAACATGGTGGACGAGTCACAGCAACTTATGCAAAGGAACACCTCTACTAGAGCCGCAGTGGGTAGAGTTATTTACGGATGCCTCAGCCAGTGGATGGGGAGCCCTAATTCTACATTACAGTGCTCAAGGATCATGGAGGGAGAACTCAGCCCTTCGTCCTTCAGGTGTTCTAGAGCTGAAGGCAATTATTCAATCTCTTCTACAGCTCCAACATCTTATCAAGGGGTCTAACAAGGGGGAACAAAAAGCAAAAGAACAATGACTAAACTAAAACATAATAGAATTTGCTCAAACAAATTTGTGGTTTATCACAACCCAGTACATTCCAGGGAAAGAGAATGTGTTAGCCGATTGTCTCTCACGCCAGAAGATAGATTAAGGGGAATGGTCTCTACATCCACAGACATTTCACAAATTGGTATCCAGATGGGGTCTTCTGGAAATCGATCTGATGGCTTCGGAGTACAACAACAAGCTGCCAGTTTTTTTCTCCAGGTAACAGCTGTAGCAATCTGAGCCAAGATTGGGAGGGGATTACAGCTTACATCTTCCCAATACTGTTAATTTTCAAAGTCCTAAGGAATATTCTAGAGCCACGGATGAAGGTAATAGCAGTCCTATCCAATTGGCCATAACATCCTTAGTACCCACTACTCAGGAGGCTAGTGGTGGATGGGCCATACCACCTCCCTCAATGGAGAGATCTCCTCTCGCAGGGCGAGTTCCTACACCAAAATCTGGCGGAGTTAAAATTAACAGCATGGAAATTGAGAGGGAAAGGTTTGTTCAGTTAGGATGTTCTTCGGGAGTGGTATCGATCTTATTGAGTGCTAGAAAGAAATCTACTATGTCAAGATATGACGGAATTCGGAATATATTTTCTTCCTGGGCTTTTTCCGATAAAATAGACCCTTTGCAAGCCTCAATTCCTTAAATTCTGGAATTTTTTCAAAATGGGCATGAAAGGGGATTGTCATTCAATACAATTAAACTTAAAATTTCAGCCATATCCACTATTTCAGGGAAAGCGTTAGCTTCTGTATGTTTAATTAAAAAGTTCTTGCAGGGAGTTTCAAGAATTAAAAACCACCAAGAAAGATCTTCTGTTCTCAATGGGATCTTCCGCTGGTTCTTAAAGCCCTAGTATCCAAATCATTTGAGCCATTAGAGATCGCTTCACTAATGGATTTGTCGTACAAGGTTCTGCTCTTGATAGCCCTTATTTCTGGCAGGAGAATTTTATTCTTCGCATAAGGAGCATCTGCCTTTCCATCCACACTCAGTAACCATCTTGTGGAGGAGTTTTTACCGAAGGTAGTATCCAACTTCCATTTAAATCAACCTATCATCCTTCCAGCAGTTTCAGCCTCCGAAGGACAGGAGGAGCATGTTGCCAGATGCTTAAAGATCTAACTAGAAAGGACATCATTCTTTAGAAAATCTGAGAGGTTGTTCATAATTCCAGGAGGAATGAATCAAGGGGAAGCAGCGTCAATTGTATCTCTGAGAAGATGGGTCATTAAAGCCATACAGGAGTCCTATGTAATCCAGGAAGTGACACCTCCTTTAAATATTTGAGCACATTCCACTAGGGAGATAGCGGCAACTTGGGCACCAGAAGCTGGGGCATCAGCTGAAGAAATTTGTAGAGCAGCCAACTGGGTGACTCCAAATAATTTTATTAAGCACTATAAATTAGATTTAAAAAGTTCCAGTAAGGCGGATTTTGGTCAGAGTTTTGAATGATATGACAAAGCCTAATTTAATTTGAATAATTTACAGTTTTTATTGAATGTTTTTCCCCTCCCATGATTATTGCTTGGGTACTTACCCATGATGTCATTGCTGCCCAGGAATGGCCAGGAAAAATGAAAACTCAAATCTAACTTAGAGAGTTTCTTTTCCTGGCCATCCCTTCCCCTTTTCTCTTTCTTTCTTCTTGTTATTTCTTTGAAGCTTTGAACAAACTACACTAAGGCAAGCAGGGAGGAGCTATTTATACTTTCAAGTGGAGTCTGTTTCTTCTGATTAATGGAGGTGGGGAAATACACATGATGTCATTACTGCCCAGAGGGATGGCCAGGAAAAGAAACTCTTGGTAGGTTTGATTGTTTCTATTTTCATCTTCAGTTTAGGTAGTGTTTCTTTACAGTGAGAACGGTGAAACTGTGGAACTGTCTTCCAGCAGATGTGTTAATGGAAAGTTCATTGAATAGCTTTAAAAGTGGTCTAGATAAGTTTCTAAAACTAAAAAATATTGAGAATTACTGCTATTAATTCATATACTGTAGTTCTGGTTGATACTGGGATACTATATAATAGAGATTTACTGGTATTAATACATATACTGTAGTTCTGGTTGGTACAGGGATACTATATAATATTGAGAATTACTGGTATTACATATACTGTAGTTCTAGTTGATCCAGGGATGCTTTCTGATTGCCATTTGGAGTCAGAAAGGAATTTTTTCCCCTTTTTAGCTGGGTTTTTTGCCTTCCTCTGGATCAACTGTTAGGTAGGGTTAAAAAGGAGGGTGAAAAGGTTGGAATTGATGGACGCATGTCTTTATTCAACCTCAATTACTATGTTAGTATGGTACAAAAATCAGTCTCCCACCTTTCCTTTTGTTGTGAATGCTGGGTGATTTATGAAATTAACCTGTGGGTACTAGGGGTAAGCTCCCATAATTTACCTTAGCTGAGAACACCCAGCAAAGTGTATGCTGTACACTTTACAGGAAGCTGCAGCCTTGCTTCCTGGAAGCCAACAGACAATCATGTTACAGCTCAGAGATCATACCTTCCTCTAACACAGGACACAAATTTCAGTGCAGTTTTTGTGTTAAGATATTACAAATGCTTCTGTCCCTAACAATGATACATTTCTTTGCTTTTCATACAAAAAAGAAAAGTAATCTTTGTGGTTTATTTCTTTGCTAGGATGGGTATAAGAAACAAAATATTAAAATTTCTGAAAAAAATAAAAGGTAAGTATGGTGAATTGAAACTGCAACCTAAAAACAAAGCGTTATACCTCTATCCTACAAGGGTTACTAGGTGGGATATCAGTAAATGTAGAATCTTTATCTTTTGCTATAAACATAATAGAAAAAAAAAAATAAGCCCGGGGAATTAAACCTATGTCCCAATAGTCAGTTTGTTTCCAAAACCAGCACTGTCAGCAATTCAGGCTGGTTGGTAAACACATAACAGAGCTGCTATATATAAAAGTTTTTACATATGTAGAAACTTTATATTTTTCTTGAACATGATGGAAACTAACAAAAAAGCAATAAACTCAGGCAGTAGACTATTTTGTATAGTTTCATAAGTAAACTAGGGGATTTGAACTTGTGACTTCTTGGGCGGCTCTGTGCCCTTAAAAACACAGAATTTACATGGTGCACCACCAGCAATTAAACACAGAATACAGAAACATTTATAAACTTTATGTTTTGCTAGAAACAGAACCTAGAAACTTGAATAGAGACAGTGAATCATTGGGTCAGGGGCTGTGGTTCTTTGAAGCCAACATGGGCTATGAGTTGTACTGATAACATGGAAATCTTCTTTGTTACAGAATCTGTTACTTACATGAACTAAATGCATCTTAATAGAGAACAATCAAACAATGTATAGGCGTTCTGGTCTTTATAGGCGTTCTGGTCTTTAAGACTTAAAGGGCAAGTCCAGCCCCAAAATGAAAACTTACATACAGGTAAATCACCCCCCAAAACCCTAAACGGTAATGTGATATCTGAAATATGTAAGTCTAACCTGAAATCCTGCACAATGTCCTGTTTCCCCTGTTTCTACTTCCTGGTTCTTCCAGTTAGCAACTGTCAGTTATGGATTTGACAGTTGACATCACAGCCAATGACTGAATTTTAATCCCCTATCTGCCTCTTCTGAGCAAGCCCAGGCTCAGTACAGGTTTCTAAATTGCTCAGTTTCCATGATGCATCCAGTAATGAATTCATAGGACAAAGTAGGATATTTCAAAATAGAGGCCATTCTTTCTAAAAGATGTTCTTATGAGGGTGGAGTTGCCCTTTAAAGCCTTGGACAAATGCAAGATTATGACATTTGTGAAGGTTCTCATTCATCCAGGTCATGGTATTTGTGGTTGTCATTCTGAACTGAGAAATCTAGTAGAAATCTAGTACGGTGACTAGCAAAATTGAATCTAAAAAACTAGATCTAACTGAATACGATGTAAGCTTGTTATATTTTTGAAAAGTGTGCAAAACATGTATGTGCAGTGCAGCAAGTAACCTGAATGTGTTTTTTAATTAATAGAAAAATATATATATTTTGAATGGAAATGATAGATAGAATGTATTTATAAACCATTCTCAATTTGCACTTTGTCTATAGAGCTGCTGAGACGGGGAGTAGTGAAGGAGGGCTGGACATAAAAAAAAATGATGAAATCCACGATTACCAATTTAAAGGCAGTTTACATTTTTACAAATTGTAACAGATCAATAAAATACATTTGATTGATTGCTGCAGATTAAGAGCACAGACACATTTTATTAAAACAAGGCAGTATGTTTATGCAAATACAAACCAGTGAGCCCAATCTTCTTACGGCACATAAAGCAACGGTTCTTTTTCTGCTTGGCTTTTTCAGGAGAGCGATCCTGCTCCTCGGAGGAGTTCTGCGGGCTATCTGATACTGTGGGTAAAATGGACAATTCAGTGGACAAATGTTAATCATAGAATCATTCTAATCAGTACTTAAGGGTTTAAAGGGCATGTCCACCCTTATAATAAACTTTCCCCATATAATAGATTGCCTTCCCCCAGCCCCAACCGCTATAAAATAAATTTAAGAAAGTGCCCCGATCTTTACTTCCCTTCCCTTTCTCCTCCGACGAACAGCCCGGCCTTCTGCTTGCAATACACTGCAAGCAGGGGGCAGGACCGGCAGCCGCGTCCGTGATTGGCTGAGAGGCAGCCA
The DNA here is from genome assembly GCA_019447015.1 of Hymenochirus boettgeri. Lineage (NCBI taxonomy): Eukaryota > Metazoa > Chordata > Amphibia > Anura > Pipidae > Hymenochirus > Hymenochirus boettgeri. The sequence continues at coordinate 220,593,857 of CM033471.1, read as the reverse complement.
ATCATGGTCGCGGCTGCCGGCTTCTTAGAATGCCAGGGGAGAGAGGGAAGGTAAGTAGAGTTCGGGGGACTTTCTTAAAATTATTTTTTAGCGGTTGAGGCTGGGGAAAGGCAATCTATTATATGGCAAAGGGTTTCTGTGCTAGGGGGGGGGATCGCAAAACGTAAGGGAGAGGGAGGGGGAGAAGGGTTGCAATGCGCATGCCAAACTTCTCCCGGAGGCGAGGCCTATATGGACTCTGCTATCCTGGTGGGCAGTTTTTGGGACTACAGGAGAACCATATGGAGCTGGGATGTGAGGTAAGGATTTTATTACACTACATGGTGGGGCCATTAGTGGGGGGGATTATAGTTTTGGGGGTGGACATGACCTTTAATTTGATGCTTTCTACACTATACTATAAAAATGTACTTTTTAAAAATGAAAAGTACCCGATTTGATTATTCCCACCTTCCAATATTGCTTCGTTGAGGAGCTACAGGACATACAGTTAGGTTAGTGCCCCCAGTCTTCCTGTATTAAAGATAGTGCTGAAGCACTCAGGACACCTGGCAGAGGCAGTTTTCTTGGTGCTGCCGATACTCATATAACTGATTTTGGGAGGTGGAAAGTACCAATCCTACCTTTCTGCAAAAGGTACTTTTCGTTTTAAAGGGCATCTATAGTGGGAAAATGAACTTTTTTTTCCCCATGAGTTCTATAATTCCCCCCAACCCCCAGAGTGTTTTTATTTTCTTAAGTTTCCTTCTCTGTGCTGAGATACACAAGTTATAAGAATACGTGATTGCATTCCTGTACTCCTACTTGTACTGCCAATCAAATCCCTGTGATGTGATCTTCTTCCCTGCTCAAGTCCCTCCCTCCTCCATGCTCTGTAGTAAACAAAGATAACAGCATTAGCTGGGGGAGAGAGGTAGCTTTGATGGCAGAGATAAGGCTGCACTTGACCCCCCTTCTTGATAGCTTTCACTGATTGATGATGGGTCACAAAGAGAGAGATCAGGACATGGAGGGATCCCTGTCTCCAGGACAGCTTGCTTTTGGCCCTTGTGCGTGGGTGTGTTTTTCCGGATGTTGAACTTTTAACTCCTACTGCACATGAGAAGCTTGTCGGTTAGCCGGAGTTGAGACATGGAGGAGGTAACAGAGGGGAGGGGGAAGGGGGGAGTGCTGCACACAGATCTGACACCATGGTTAAACAAAGTCACTGATAGAGACAATATATGACACTGTTCCAGTAATGGCACAATTGCCACAATCGTGCCATAGCCTTCCTGAAAGACTTTTGAGATATTGCATTGTAACTTATGAACAAATGCTGCACATTTTCCCCAAGACTGCTGTTGTCCAGCATAAATAAGAATGCAAGTGGTGATGTATTCACTTAAGGGACAACTATGGTGCCCAAACAGCCCCTCATCACATATATGCAGTAAAAAGTACAATAAGCGGGGAGGTAGCCACCGTAAGATGTCAAATAGCTGCATGTATATTTGCCAACAGCTCACCCCTTGCCCCACACCCCTCTTCTCTTTTGTACATTGCTTCTTAAAGGGCATGTCCACTTTAATTTGACAATGTTCTTTAGGGTTGCCCACCCCCAACTGCTATAATAATGCTTAAAAAAACCCTGTCAGATATCTAGTTGCTGCCCCTTCGCACCCGCGAGTATCTTCTTCCTTCTCTGGTAATAGGAGTGAGGGGCCGGACCGGCAGTCGCGTCTGTGATTGACGGTCACAGGCGCGGCCGCCAGCTAAGAAGATATTATACTTTATACTATATATACTAAAAGCCTTTAACGCTAGGAGAAAGGGGTGGCAAACGGGATTCAGATGGAGGGAGTGGGGGAAAGGGCTCCCCTGTGCATGTTAGCATCCCTCCCGGAGGCTTCACGGAAGGCAGAGACCATTGGACAGGAAGAGAGCCACTGCTCTTCAGTTTCCTGGACTTTGGACAAGGACTACAGGAGAACCATAAGGAGTAGGAATGTAAGGTAATGATTTTTTAAAACTATACAGAGGGGCCAGCACTTGGGAAAATTTTATATTTTGGGGTGGACATGCCCTTTAAATATAGCGTACATGCATGATTCAATTGGAGAAAGGAGGAGAGACATACAAGACAGAGTAGTTGTCCAGACACTGTAGTTAATCTTTAAACAGTCCGTGTTATATCTTAAAGCATAATCTTCCATAATGCCTATCTGTACTACCTATAGCAACATCTGCAACAAATGCAAACCAAGACTGTCCCAACATCTTTGTCTCTTACCTGGTATTTCTTTTGTGTCTGCAGTCCTGCTTTCTGTACTTTCAGCCTGTGAAGATGACGCAGATTCCAGAAGTGGCAAGGAGCTAGGGAGATGTAAGAAAACAAATTAGTGTTGTGTAGTAATTCATGCTTGTTTGTTGATTACAGTATGCCTAAACTTACCTGGCTTGTGTAGGCTGTGGAATTACAGGATCTGCTACATCACTTGTCTGTGAACTGTCTGCATGCTGTGTAGATGACACCTCCAACCCACTTCCTACTGACACAACTAAAAGAAAACATGTTAGTTTATTATAATCGTATTCACATATATACTCATAATGCGAAGTTCCTAAATGTAATTGGATCCAAAATAAGGCTCATTCAAGAGAAAACTAAATGCTTTATAGGTTACAGTCTAAAATGTAATTGTTTGCCTTTAAAAGAAACAGTTAACACTGCAAAAAAGGAAAAACAGCTGATGCTAGAAGCCCAGGTGTCAACAGACATTGCTGCTTAGTTACAGGGGCAAGTTCTTTAGTTTATTGATCCATGCATTTTTCCAAATCCTGCCCCTGTAACTAAGCAACTAAGCCTTTATGGTCCAATCTTGCCTTTTTAGACTATGCTCTTTGGGAGCAACACTTGAATATTGATTTACACAAGCGCTAAATTTCTCCTTTAACCAAGTATGGGAAATTTATAAGCTTATATTAAAAGGTGCAGAATAAAAAATTTACACAACATCCCACTGGATATTTTAGCAATTAATCAAAAATGTAAACCTTTTCCTCTTGGAATTTTTTGAAGATGTTATAATTTTAACCATTGTTCTGTTTTAGAAAAAGAAACATTAAATGAACATTAAGTCAAACAGGGCTTGTTTTGAAACTATGCTCTCTATATTTTTATCTTAAACATTCAAATGAACGTTTAGGGCTGGAACACAATGCAGATATCCCCAACCAATGATCAGACATATAGGAAAATACACATTGATTAGTTGGACCAAAATACTAAGTTTTGCCAATTTTGACAACCAGGCAACAGAATTATCAGTCCTTGTGTACCAAGGACTGCTCACACACGTCCGACTGATCGTGAGAGATCACATGCGAGAGATGGCATTTAGGAACATTTTCTCTACTAATGAACATAAAGCTTGTTATAGCAATGCCCTTCCTTGACTCCACAACCAGTACCAACTCCCCTTCCAAAAAAACTTGTTGACAACACAGATCTAAGCGTTCAATTGTCCATTGAAGACCACATTGTCACCCTAAATTTACAGGTCTTTCAGATTGAGGGTTTTTTCGATTCTGACAAATGTTCGACCGACACTGGGGCAAAAGTTACTGGTGATCAGACAATTTTTGTTCTATAACGACAGTGTACACAGCCTTCCTGGAGCAAGCAGCCATACACATGCTTAGCGGATCTGAACTTTCCTGTGTTTTATAGCTTGGAGATGGAACAGCTGTCACACACTGTTCTAAACATGAAATATTCAGAAAAGAAACCTCTCTCTTCAAAATACAACACTGGCCTTTACAGTGTATTACACAGCAGCTTTTGGCGCCTATTTTTTTGTCAATTATATGGCGTAATATTCATGTGAAATATATACTCCGACAACTTAGCTGCTGTCAGATTTCCATTAGGGGCTTGCTTGTGTCTCACATTGTGTTCTATGTGCATGTGAGGTAAACAAATTCATTTTTATTTTGTCACTTTTTAGTAAAAGCCATGATAAAGACCAATTATAGAAGGGGAAAAATGTGCTTTGTAAAAGATTTACAAAACCAGCCCAGCTTATTAGGTTCATGAATACATCACCAAGAGATAACAATACAAAAGAATCACTCATTCATTTCTGTTCTACAGAAGTATTGATTTGCCAGTAGTTACAAACAAATGAGTGTCAGAAAGTTATGTGTTAGCCGTCTGTACGTTCTCACATTGTCATGCATATGACCAAAGGAATGCATCACTAAACGTTTTCTACATAATTAAAATATCAGTAGAATATTCTCATTGATAGGCCAAGTTTACTCAATTTCAAACACAAAGCTTTTTATTATCTCTTAAGCAAATATTAGCAGAAAACGATGATATAAATCGTCCCTTATAATTTAATATATTAATAATGTATAAAGTATATTACCAAGGGGTTCCATGACCAAATGAAACAGCGCAGTGAATATTATACCCTTATGTGTGTGTGGGGGTTATATATTTTGGTTACTGTATTAAAAAACGACAAAAAAAAAAAGTGTGTAAATTGTATTTGTTGCCTTTAGTCTAGAAATACCCAGTTCTAAGGAAGAACAATTGGGGTCCATCTGTTTCCTCACTATTTTATAATCTGTAAGGTTAAATTGCAAGAGGAGGTAGAGAATACCATAGCAATGGAACGCAAGCTCCTCATTGTAGTTTGTGTTAATATAACGTATCAGCTGAACACTAGTAAAACAAAAAAGCAAAGTGATTATTTTCCAAAAATATAGCATGTACCCATTATTCAAGCCAAAACTACCCAAACATTTCCATATGGATTGCACGTCTTGAAGAATAAAACCATATGAATTTACTCATATATTGTTTTTGTGGAATTATCTTGGAGCTTACCGGTAATCAAGGATAACAAATCTATATGCAGTTACAAATTCACAAATAATTAAACACAAAGAAAGTTTTCTTTTAAAAAGGCTCAAAATTCACAGCGTAAGAAATGAAGGATCCATTTAAGTGCATTCTAGTTGTAAAATTTTCACAGGCCATGAAGAGGTTTCCAACAGACCTATCCCAAAATAGAAGGGTTGGAAGGTCTGCGACTCACTCAAAAATGTCTTTCCTAGAGTGCACACATACATTTGAGAAGAGTGTATATGCTCTGAAAATCAAAATCCCACAAAAATAAATGATTTTATTACCTGGAGGACTGTTTCTTCCACCACTGTTATTTTGCCTTTGTAAGTGCTCTTTGTAGCACACAGAACACAGACCATTAGTCCGCGGGTTCCCATAAAATCCACAACCTGTAGAACACAGTAGTGGTGCCTGGCTATGGTTTGTTTCCTGCGCCATAATCATCCACCCTGCAGCTGCAAAAAACACACTACGATTCAAAAATTGCTTCAATGGAAATGTCACATTCTATTTTCATGATCATCCACATTATTTAACAATTTACAGTTTTTTAGATTTTTTTGAGGTGTGTACTTAGGCAAAATTTGTTATTTTAATTGATTGGTCTTGCTTGTAAATTTTTGGCTGATCTTGTATATTTTAATTAACTAAGTTATTAGTTGGGCAGACATATCAGCCAAACCACTTCTAGGTTTTTGGCCAGAAGACTGTCTGGCACAATATTTTTAGAGCACAGCAGAATATTAATTAAAATGTTTGGCGTGACAAAAAGATCCGTCATCAAACATGTTGGTAAATTTCAGCTGATTGGGTGTTCAATTGTGATTTTTTTACCAGCAGTCTAAGGACTGATTTATTGATTAGTAGGCGGTCAGTCCAAAAGAAAATCATGTGCATCTAACCGTATAACTTAAGCATGGATACTTTTATTACTGACCAAAAAACTACAATTTGTGTATTAATCAATAAATCTTCCAGGGGAAAGAATATTGTCCGCAGACGCATTTGATCTTTTATGTAGTTTGGTAGTTTGCAACCCGTGCCATATAAACAAACACGTGATGGAAATTTGCAGTCCATAAAAGACTGCATGATAATTCGTGAATTACTGTCATGTTCAATCGTTCTTTAGATTTTCTGATTTTTTCTAAAAAAATACTGGACATCTGTCAGTCACTTAGTACTGCAAAAATATCGGTTGTTCATTAATACCTGCTTGTGTGTACACAGCCGTACATGGTTTTAACAAGTAAAATCAGGGCCTTTTTGAACAATAAAAGGACAGAATCGTTTATAAGCATTTTAACTAACTAGTGTCTTTATGCAATCGTATGAGTCTTCCCCATAGATTTTCATTGAGCACATTATTGCATTAAACTGCAGCAAGCAGTTCATTAGAAAAACAACGCATAGCATTAAAATGCAGTAATGTAAACAGTATTATGTAAAATCGATGAGCTAGTTTATTTTCCCTATCGCATGCATTAGTGAAAATGCATCTAGTATGAATGAAGCCTAAGCCACATAATTGCATATTGTATTTTTGATAGTTGTATTTTTGGTGTTAAAAACTCATGATTTTGCTTCCAGATTTAAAGGGTTTGTCCACCCCGAAAACTATAATTTAACTCACTACTGGCCCCACTGTATAGTGTAGAAAAATCCTTACCTAACATCTCTGCTCCAAACGGTTCTCCTGTAATGTCCCAAAAAGTGACCACCAGGAGCCCGGCAGAGTCCATATAGGACTCCTGTCTCTCCACCAGGAGAATTTTGCCATGCGCACTGCAGCCCTCCATGCCCCCCTTTTCCACCCGTTTTCCTCTCCCTCCCCCTAGCACAAAACCCATTTTCTGTAGTATAGGGCTCCCTCCCCCAGCCCCAACCACTATAGCAGAAATTCCCCCAAACTCTTTTTACATTACCTCTCTCCTCCACGTTCTGGATAGCCTCTCAGCCAATCATGGATGCGGCTGCCGGTCTGGCCCACTGCTTGCAGTTTCATGAAAGCAGAGGGCTGGGACAGAACATCGGAGAAGAGAGGTAATGTAAGTACAGTTCGGGGGGAGTTTCTGCAAATTTAAATTTAGCAGTTGGGGCTGGGGAGCCCTACACTACAGCAAATAATTACAAATGGGGTGGACATTTGATTCTAGAGATTGTTGACACAGTGTATGGGAAGAGCAGAGGTGATATGCATGCTAATGAGCTCCTGCTGCTTAATGTTGACATGTTATGGGTTAGTATAAAACGAGTAGACCCAGAAATGTAAACAAAATGAGGTCAGAAAAGGATTTATCTTAAAAGAATGCCGAGGTCAGCAAGAAGTGTATTTAAAGGGCATGTCCACCCCTTTTTACAACATGTTTCTGTAGTGTAGGGCTCCCTCCCCCAACCACCATAGTAGTTTGAAACAAAACACCCCCGATCTGTACTTACATCACCTCTTTCCCCTGTCGATGTGTCACGGCCCTCTGCTTGTGTGAAACTGCAATCAGGGGGCCGGACCGGCAGCCGCGTCCGTGATTGGCTGAGAGGCAGCCATTCACGGACGCGGCTTCCGGTTGTGCAGATCGGCGGGGGAAAGAGGTGATGTAAGTACAGATCAGGGGTGTTTTGTGTGAAACTACTATGGCGTTTAGGGTTGGGAGCCCTACACTACAAAAAAGGGGTTTTGTGCTGGGGGGGGGGGGGGGAGAGAAAATGGGAGGGAGAGAGACGGGAGGGAGGGGGGAGGTCTGTACTGAGCATGACAAATTCTCCCGGAGGAGAGACAGAGTCAGCATCCTATATGGACTCTGCAGACTCCTGGTGGGCAGTTTTTTGGACTGTGGGGGGGGGGGGGGGGGGGGGGGGGGGGATTACTGGAGAACCATTTGGAGCTGGGATTTGAGGTAAGGATTTTTCTACATAGTGGGGCCAGTAGTGGGTTAAATTGTAGTTTTGGGGGTGGAAATGCCCTTTAAAGGAGGCCATACACCTGCAATTTCCATCGCAATGTGCTGACAGATCACATTGGTATCTGGCGGCACATTGCATCGGGAACCACCACACATTTAAACGACCGATCCCCATACGCGGCATGGGGATCGGTCAGTCGTATGGCCATACACGTAAACAATCGTTTTGGCTCCCTTGCTAAAGTAAAGGGAGCCAATAACGACTGACAGAAATTTTCCGTCTTTCCCGACCGACCGTAGTGGCAACTACGGTTGTTCGTTGGCACTACGGTCAGTTGGGAAAAGCCCATACACTTGGACGACAGGATTTACCGATTATCGTTCATATGTATGCCCACCTTTACTGGCGCCCACCCGGCTACTATTTCATGCCACCCGGCTGGAAAAAAATTCTTGAGAGAACACTTGTGATTTAAAAGAATTTAGATGTAGGTTTAATAGGTGCCAATAGGTCAGTAAAAACTCCCGCCAAAACTGCCCAGTCCAGACCCCTTTTTCACACTTGCAAGACTATTTTAGCACATGTTAACTAGCTTTTCCAAGATCCCCAAGGCCACAAAATTCTAGCACATATGCTTGTGGTGCCATGTTACATCTGGGTTACCTTCAAATGTTGTAGAACTAGAACTCCCTGCATTCTACAACCACAGAATGCTGGGAGTCATGGTTTTCAAACATCTAGTGGGACGAAAGTTAGACATCCCTGACCTATATAATGAGCATGATGCTGTGCACATTTTTCCCCACCACCAAATGTCCCCGTCCCACCCCACCCGGCTACTTTTTCATGCCACCCGGCTGGAAAAAAATTCTGGGGAGAACACTGCTATCTATCTATTATCTAGCTATCTATCTAGCTACTCTTCTCTGTATCTATCCTCCACTCATATTTCAAGGTTTAGGCATCCAGTTCTATTGAAGAACGGAGTAAAGGAGCTGTGCCTTACCTTCCGTTCTTCAATAGAACAAACAAGAGACTGGTGAGCAGTTAAGAAACTTACCCGCTCGCTCGCTCCCCCGGCTCAGTCTGACAGGTCCCGACGGACCTTGTCTTCTATGTGCATGCGCGATCTGTGCGCATAGAAGACAAGGTCCGTGGACCTGTCAGACTAAGAGCCGGGGGAGAGAGCGAGCGGGTAAGTTTCTTAACTGCTCACCAGTCTCGTTTGTTCTATTGAAGAACGGAAGGTAAGGCACAGCTCCTTTACCTCCCGTTCTTCAATAGAACTGGATTCCCAAACATTGAAATAATGAGTGGAGATACCCTTTAAGGCTAGGTACACACGGGCAGATTTTTCGGGCCAATAGATGCTTCCGTGTATTGGTCGATTGGGGCAAAAAAATCTGTGCCGCTTTCGGCCACTGCCCCGACCGATGTCTGTTGCACATTCGTTTGTATCGGACGTGCCGGTAAATCATGGACAATCGTGTGGTTCCCTATGGGACTGCACGATCGGTCACACTAACTGTCGGCCACTATTGCCGCAACCAACAGACATTTGTCCTGGTTGAGCGCTCGCTCGTAGCGTAGCTTGGTCGGGATAAATAGTGCTCTCATGTGTACCCAGCCTTAAAGGAATAGTTCACTCTCAAAGTGAACTATTCTTTTATAAAAAATTGATTGAACCCGGGAGGTTAAGGAGCTATGCCTTAAGGTTTGTACACACATGCAATTGCGGTAATCGGCCCATGTATGGGCACTTTATCAGGCGAAACAGCAGCCAGATAGGGGATCGTTGCCCGATCTGCTGGGCGGATCTCCAAATGAGCTGCCATTTTGGCCGATAAAGTGCCCATACACAGGCCGATGTTGCTTTGCGGGTCGGCACCCGCACCCGGCCGGCACTGTGTACGAACCTTTACCTACTGTTCTTTAATCAATAATGCAGGGTCTGGGAACAAAAATACTTACCTTTTGCGCAATTCCACCGCGGGCACGGTGAAATCTTTGACCACTTCCCTCTCCTGTAAAGCTATAATGCACATGCACGCTATTGCTGTGCAGGAGAGCGGTCTGAGATTTCAGCGTGACCGTGGTGGATCGTGCAAAAGGTACGTTTCTTCGTATCTTCGTTCCCGGGCCCTTATTGATTGAAGAACGGGAGGTAAGGCATAGCTTCAACCAATATATTAAAGGAATAGTTCACTTTGAGAGTGAACTATTCCTTTAACTTTAAAAAGAACAGCTAACGGGACAATAATGCATAGTCCTAACATTATGATTGACTGGGACAACTGCTAGTAGAGCTAGAGTAGGCGCCAGCTCTTTTACAGAGCAGCTAAGGGAGACTGATCAGGCCAACAATGTCAACTTTGCACTGTTAAAAAAAAAAAAAAAAAAAAAAAAGACCTATAGCAACTTGCTGCTATACAGTATTCACAATTACATTTTTACACACACTGACATTGTTCTGGGAACTTAAAGGGTATCTTTACTCTAAAAATCTTTTTTTTTTTCAGATTTTAATTCTGAGCTGTAGATTGAGAAATTAGCATTTGAAAACTCAACATTTACAGGAAAAGACCTGTCACTTCAGGAGCAGAAATTTTAATATGTAACCCATGCTTGACCTCTGACTCTGCCAGCACACTTTCTGCAACATTTAAGAGAATCAGCAGAGAGGAGAAAAAAGGGGGGAGGGGGGGGATATGTAAGCAGTGCAGTTTCCGTGGTGAGGCTGTGCAGAGCTTATAAGTGTCAGACACTACAAGAAGACCATGAGTAAGGGAGGGTGGGGGCAATTAGCAGTACTTACTAAACATTAATAATTTAATGTAAAAGCAAGCAGAGAAATATGTACCACCATTTTACTTATCCCAAATTGTAGTTTCAGAAAATGTAAAGTTGTTTCAGTGAGTATATTGACCCTTTAAACCACTATCACTATCCTATAAATATATTACCAATTTCATGAATACCATATCAAGAAAAAAGGTCAACTAAATTCTACATGTAAATCTTTCCCTACCCCCATCACTATTGCCCAACCATCCAACACTGTTGGTAAAGGGCAACTGTGGTCTTAAAACGAGTAAGGGTTAAATGAAAGCCTGCAGTATTTATTTAAAATCAGCCGACAATCACATCTCTGGCTGGAGCCTGTGAGACATTACATTGGGGTAAATGTTCAAACTTCCTGCTTCCAGTAGGTTTAATGACTTCACCTGACCTCTGCCCCACCCATCCGCCCCAGGGGAGAAGCATGCTCAGTTAAGACTAAGGGCACGGCCACACTGCAACGCAAATGCACACTGAATCGCATGCGATTTCATGTCCGATTTTGTTGCGTTTGCGCATGCGGTTTTTCATTAAGTATTGAAAAACGCATGTGATTGCGATTTAAAATGCGGAACGCAAATCGCAACGCACCGAAAACGCGTGGTGCGTTGCCGCGTTATCAATGATCTGAAAAAAACGCAAGAGCAAACGCAAAACAAAACGCAGCAGTGTGGCCTGGCCCTTAATGCTGGGGAAATCAGGAAGTACCTGGGGGAAAAACTGACAGTTTAAAAGCAGAGCCTATTAATGCAGGCAGAGGATGGTCACTTGACTTCAAGTTGGTCACATGGCTGAAAACAGGAAGTGTTCAAGCAGGAAGTAATATTGCTGAATCTTTCCAGCAATAACTTCTCACAAATTTTATCTAGAGATGTGATTTAGGTTTTATTTTGAAGGTGTGATGGAAGGCTTTCTATATAATTCTTACTTGTTAGGGAGAATTCGAAACCACAGTTACCCTTTAACACCTTTCTTTATGGCCACCAGGTCCCCAAAGTGTATTGGAAGTACTCCCAAGTGACTTTGTAATCCAGGACAGATAAAAGCAAAAAAAAGATCAACAGCATGTCAAACACTTTCTTTGATTTAACTTATTAATAACACTATTGCAGAATCAGTGTGCAGTGCTTACAGCATTGCACAATAAGTACAGCTGTGCAAATATGAATTAAATTGGTTACTGTATGAAATCAGGACACAAATATGCAAACAGCATGGTGGGCTATGTTATGTGGAGACAAAATCAAGTCTACAATTGAAAGAGGAAATAAACAGAAAAAGATTTGTGTTATTTCCCAAGCAAAAAAATACAATTACTGCAAATTTTGTTTGAACTTTATAAAAAGGACATGCTGTTAACCTCCACTATAGCTTCCATCAAGTTGATGGAGGATATTGATAAGAGACTTATTTAACATACATAGGCTATTACTGTACTTTTGCATCCAAAATCTCCAATCAAACACTACACCTCAAGTGACAAATATAACAGCTGAAGTTGTATTTTGTGCTGTTCTCAGAGATTGACATGTGTGTCTGGATTTGTTTTTAGCGGACAATTACTACCACAAAAAAGATTTGTAGTAGTAAAAGACGAATTTCAGCATAGTCTATAGAGCTGTTTCCCTTGGACATCTATCTGCTATTTGCCCAGAAAATATTAAAGCTGATATATGTAATTAAAGGAACACTAAACCCAGAAAATCAACTCTGTGGCATTCGTTTCTATTATTCACAGGGAGGTGAGAACGCTTATTCTCACCTCCCTGTGAATAATAGGACGCTCGGGGGACCTGGAACTTACCTTACCGCCGCTCCACTCGCAGCCGCTCCTTCACTGAACAGCTGTTCTCTCCCGATCGTGCGCCCTATCTTTTGTATTGGGGCGCATCGGCCTAAGATAGGGCGCTGTCGGGACAGAGCGGCTGTCAGTGAAGGAGCTGCTGCGAGTGGAGCGGCGGTAAGGTAAGTTCCAGGTCCACCGATCATAATATTATTCACAGGGAGGTGAGACTAAGCGTTCTCACCTCCCTGTGAATAATAGAAACGAATGGCACAGAGTTGATTTTCTGGATTATGCGACTTTAGTGTCCCTTTAAGCTTTATACATACGTGCGATCGTGAAGCTGACACATATTGCTTAATGTATGGGCACTTGATCGGGTCTTGTTGATTATACGACCGACCAGCCATACATTGAACGATAGTCGTTCAATATGAACGTTCGGTAAACCAGCACATTAAGAATGCATTTGGAAATAAACAACAACACAAACAACAAAATTTAAACAACTATGTCCTGAAACACACTGGCCAATTTTAAATCTTCCCAAACAGACTACCTACCAATTAATAAACCAATGGTAGTCTGTCATTCAGGGAGGAGCATTGTACCACTGATATTTAGTCTTCAATAGGTCACACAATCAACTGGAAATTACCAATATGTTCAATCTAGTTTTTAACCAACCTTGATGAAAAAAAAAATTCTGAATATTTTTAGGCATGTCAAAAACATTCACTTATATTTCAACAACGCTGGAACATTGACATGTAACCTGACTACAGTATGTCCTACATTTGCTGGAATTGAAAAAAAAAGTCTTAAAGAAACAGTTCACACAAAAGGTGAACTTTTCCTTTAAAGTAGTGATTGAAGACTGGGGAGGTAAAGGACCTATTCCTTACCTTCCGTTCTTCAATCACTCCACCAGGAGCCAGGAACAAAGGTTAGTATATTAACCTCACACTCAATCCACCGCCAGATCCATTGAAAATTGCAGACCGCTTCCAGGCTTAGTTTAACTATAGTGCACACTATCACGTATGCACACTATAGTTAAACCAGGAAGCGGTGGGGACTTGTCAACGGAGATGGCGGTGGATTGTGCGTGAGCTAAATATACCTACCTTCGTTCCTGGCTCCTGGACGATTGACTGAGGAACGGAGGGTAAAGAATAGGTCCTTTAACTCCTGGTGTTTAATCACTAATTTAAAAGTATTGGTTAATTTTTCGTGTGAACAATTCCTTTAATGTGCCCATATAGTAACAACTTACCTGCAACATTTCCCCCAAGCTTGATTGCCAGATTCGCTCTACGATATTACAGCTGTAACTTCTATCGTAAAGGTAAGATCAGCCAGGGACAGTCGCAGGTAAGATCCGCTGGGCAGTTAGATGTTACAGCCAATTATATGTTCAGCAAAGCGAACGTCTAATTGGCTTTAACATCTAACTAGCACTGTGGCTCAGTGGTTAGCACTCATGCATTGCAGCACTAAAATCCGGTGTTTGAATCCACCCTGGGCACTCCGTTTTCCCCCACAATCATAAAGACATACTGATAGGTTGTACAAGTCAAAGAAATGGCCTGATGTGTATGTGTCCATGTAAATGTAAACTGCTGCAGAAGATGTTGGGGCTAAATAAATCCTCAATAATAATAATATGGACAGCTTTGCGCAGATATCAGCCTTTTAGTCAGAATTGTTGAGCCAGAATTAGTCTTCATGTTACCAGGCCTAAATTATTCCATGTTTGTACTATTGTTCGCTTGACTCAGAGCGAATAGGTAATCTTACATTTGAAAGCTGTAGCCTTGAATGTTAGGTCAGAATATGTAATAGAACAATAAAAATAAAGTCAAAGATATACATTTTCAGTGTTGTTTATTTACATATTTTGGAAGTTCAGGGAAACCCTCTAAAGGCGAATTGAAGTTACGGTCGCTTCACTTGTCTTTATTTTGTTGCTTGTGCGGTGACACCTATAATATCCAGCCTTTCCATAGGGCCCTTTTACATGGTAGGATTGATCTACATAGTGAAGCTATGTTCTTCCACTAATCCCAAATCATAAACATGAACTGTTAGGAGGCATGGGAAAAACAATCTAGTGTTATTCTTCATTTGTTATGTATGAGTCAGTTCTATGGCACTTTATAGATTGTGGAGTGTTTCCCAGCAGGGGTTTACCCCATGGCAGATGTGCATTAGTGATGTCCAAACCCAGACCCTTTAACCTGGGATTATTACGTCAACCTTTCACATCGCTTAGCGACGCACAGATCGCGGTCCCTCTCATTGTAGCAGTGAATCTCTGGGAGTCCCATACAGGCTATTGCTGTGGGAGACATGACCCCATGTACCCACCATCTACAGCTATTAGAACATGAAACCATTATCTGTGGACAGTGGTATATTTCCAGTCCCCACTTAAACGACAAGGACAGGGAGGAGTTACAGGGCCAACTGCCTGGTACCAACCGGGAATGCGAAGCTTAGAACTCACTCGCTTTTCGGGTGTCTACTCTCTCACTGACCACCTCGGCTCGGTTCTCTATTGGGGAGGGTTCAGCTTCTCCTCTGTCACTCTCTACTCGAGAGCTGCCGGTGTCGATTAACTTCCTTCTTTCTCACTTCCGGTTTTTCGCTGACGCTTCCGCTACCGAGATGTTTTTTTAACTTACCATAAGCAACTTCCTGTCCCGCCCACTTTTCCCAGCTCCCCTTAGTCATTGGCGGTTGGTTGAGTTGTGATGTCGCACTGCTTTGTTGTGACTATGTGACGCAAACAGTGTTTTCCCACCCACAGATGGGATGTGGATCATCTTGAATGGAGTATTGTGGGGTAGGTCATGTCCTGGATTGAAAAGGAAACCACCAGAACAATTTACTACTACAGTATAAAAATCCAATTCTTCAGCTTAGAATTATTCATAGTATTAAAGGGCAAGTCACACCAAAAATGAAAGATTATATAAAGGTAAATCACCCTTCAACCCTAAAACTGCAATAGTTAGAAAGCTGAATGATATAAGTGTAAAAGGTTCATACACACGTGCGATCATGGGTGCTGACCCGCCACGTATGATGTGTACGAACAGCCATTTTGGACGATAATCAGCCTGTGTATGTACACTTTATTGGCCAAAACGGCCGGGCGGATTTCCGAAAGAGCAACGGTTTCGGCCGATAAAGTGCCCAATGTGTACGGCCGTTAGTACAGATTGTGCGTCGCGGGTCAGCACCCGCGATCACACGTGTGTATGAACCTTAAAGGACAATTATACTCACCTTTTCCCCGATCCACTGCAGCATAGTACCCAGGGTGAGGACCTAAAATCGCTAAGTCCTAACCCTGGGTACTTTCCCTAACTCCTGCACTACTTACCGCAAATCTGCTTCGCCGATCCACACTGTTCCACCTCTCTTCTACTGTCAGTGACAGTCGCGAGGCAGCCAATCGGAAGACACGCCTCCTTGCAGAGCGTATCTTCCTATTGGCTGCCTCGCGATCTGTCACTGAAGCAGGAAGAGCGGAGGAATGGAGCGATCGGCGAAGCAAATTTGCGGTAAGTAGTGCAGGAGTTAGGGAAAGCACCCAGGGTGAGGACTTAGCGATTTTAGGTCCTCACCCTGGGTACTATGCAGCTATGGAGGAAGAGGAGCGAGGGTGAGGTGAGTATAGTTGTCCTTTAAACTAAATTCCTGCACAATGTTCTGTTGCCATTGTTTCTGCTTCCTGGTTCTTCTAGTTAGCAAGTGTCAGGCATGGAAATGACAGTTGACATCACAGCCTATGTTAATCATCTTGCTGCCTTCACTGAGCATGTTTAAAGGGCAACTCCACCATCATAATAACATTTTTAGAAAGAATGGCCTCTTTAAAATATGTTGATATATCCAATTTTGTCCTCTGAATTCATTACTGTATGCCTGCTTTGCTTCCGGGTGCAGGATTTCAGGTTAGACTTATATATTTCAGATTTTAAACTATTACAGGTTAGGGTTTTGCGGGGTGATTTGCCTGTATGTAAGTTTTCATTTGAGGGCTGGACATGCCCTTTAAGCTAATTTCCAGCTCACTAAAATGCTGGAGGAGGTGTGAACAAATATAGCACACGCTATCCCTTAATTTCCATGAGGCATCCAAGAGCATAGCAGGCATAAACAAAGATTCCAGAGGACAAGGTATAATAGCTCAACATATTTTACAGGAGCTATTCTTGCTTAAAGGTTAAGAGTGTGGAGTTGTCCTTTAACATTAAGCAATAAACCCCCAAACCATTCCCTTCTTTTTTAATATTTCCAGGGTGAGGTCATAAAATGCTCTTAAGTTATCCACCCTTGGGGGTAAATAAGATTGTCTGTTATAGCCACACTTGACTGTCCGCTCTAATTTCCCCCCCACCCCCTTCCTGAGTCCAGGACCTGCAAGAATATTCCAATAAGCCAGGCTCCGGACACCATTTTAGGTCCTTACTCGGTACATCAAAAGCAAGGGGGTGGTTTGAGGGAAGCTAAACTAAGTATATTCAGTAGAGGACGGGGATCTATAGTTCACAGGTAGGTAGGATATCCTCTTCCTACCTTTCTGTTTCCAAAAGTTGATTGTCAGTCTGTCTTGACATCCCACCATCTTCTGTGCTGCCTGCCTGTCTGTGTGAGTGTCTGTCTGTCTGCGTGCCTGCCTGTCTGTGTGGGTGTCCAATTGTGCACATGTTAGGTGCCTCTGTGTGGGCAGTGCTGGGCACAGCTCTACAGCCTCACTCTACAGCTTGTGCTCACATTCACGGAAGGAGGGTGTGTGTGCACGGGCATGTGCACGGTTGGTCTCTGCTTCCTCCAGAGACCAGAAAGTTTTTGGACATTTGATTATATTTGCTCTCCACCTTGCATGCACATTCACTGGAGGAGGGTGTGTGCGCGCATGTGTGCGGCTGGGCTCTGCTGACTTGTTGTCTGGAGTATAAATGTGCACTGCTGCAGCCCCTGTTTGTTCTTGGTCTCAAAGAGGGGAGGGGGAGACTAGGCTGTCAGTGTGTTTGCCTGCCAGTCTGTGTGAGTGTCTATGTTTCTGCATGTCTGTGTTTGCCTGTCTGGGGAAGTGTGTCTGCCTGTCTGGGTGAGTGTCTCTCTGTTTCTGTGTTTGCCTGTCTGCCGGTGTGTTTGCCTATCTGTGTGATTGCCTGTCTGTGTTTGCCTGTCTGTCTGTGTGTTTGACTGTCTGTTTAAGTGTCTGTCTGTGTGAGTGCCTGTCTGTATGTTTGCCTTTCTGTGTGAGTGCCTGTCTGTTTGTGTTTGCCTATCTGTGTGAGTGCCTATCTGTGTGTTTGCCTCTGCCTGTCTGTGTGTGCTTGCCTATCCATGTGTGTGTGTGTCTGTATGAGAGTGTGTGAGTGTTTTTCTGTAAGAGGTTGTGGCTGTGCCTGTATGAGCAGGGGTACACCAACCATGGAGCAAACTAAAAGGTTTGTTTGTGGCATGCCCCTGTGGTCCACTATAAAGGTGTCAGTCTGTTAAATTAAAAACCTGCGGGTGCATGGAGGAATCCTTTCATGTGGCCACTCAAGCCCTGCACATGGTTGGTGCCTCTGTGTGGGCAGTGCTGAGCACATCTTATTTACAAGTCTGAGTGTGGTGGGCATGAGGGCATCTTATATGTACCAATCTTTGTGTGTTGAGCATGAAGTCATCTTTTATGTACCAGTCTGTTTGGGCTGGGAATGAGGGCATCTTATATGTACCAGTGTGTGGGCTGGGAATGAGGGCATCTTATATGTACCAATCTCTGTGTGTTGAGCATGAGGTCATATTTTAAGTACCAGTCTGTTTGGACTGGGCATGAGGGCATCTTATATGTACCAGTCTGTGTGGACTGGGAATGAGGGCATCTTATATGTACCAGTCTGTGTGGGTTGAACATGAGGGTGTTTTATATTTACAAGTGTGTGTGGACAGGGCATCTTATATTTATAAATCAATGTGTAAAGTCAGCCCTTCAGCTCATCAGTCAATGTTAAGTCAGCCCTCTAGTTAATTAGCCAGTGTAGCTCAACAATGTAAAGTGGCAATAGTGGCATTTAAAATGAGCTTTACCTTTTAAAAGTGGGCGTGAACAAAAAGTTTTGGCTTGCGCACCTTACATTTGTCCTCTATTTTGTGTTTTAAAATCTGGAATCCCTAACCACTGGGTTAGTGCCCCAGGTTTCACTGCAGTCAAAGAAATGGTGCTTCATTTGTTCGGCCACGTTTTTGTTTGTTTGGCCGCAGTTTCATTTTTTCTTGTGTACCTCAACAAAAGGAGTAAACAATTATAAGATAAACTGTGATAAACTTTACAGGCAACATGTGGATTATCATCTTTAGGTATGTATAATGAAACCCAGCATGTGATACGGAGGTAAGAGACCACCACTCTGCACTTACAGGTGGGTGAAGAGACCCGGTTCGTCTTAGAGGCTGGATGGCACGAGGAACAACAACCACTTCCGAATGATGAGCGAGTGGAGACAGTCGGCTAGTTGGTAACAATGTCAGAGCAGCCCACCCAGTAAACAGCGGGGAGACACTGAACATCAGTCCGGATAAGTCCCATCGGCCAAAGTAAGGAGTGGTGTGTTCACATTGCCGAAGGTCCGGCAGGTCAGTAGTTATACTTACCTTATTATCTGGAAAATGTGTATTTGCAAGAATCTGTGACTGTGGAATAATTCATGTTAAGCAGTAATTTGATCTTTACAAAACAGCAACCCAGGAGAGTGTATGGATCCACCAGCTGGGACAATTAGTTTGTAATTACAACATCGATACTGTTTGCAGCACAGAAAGGCAACAGACTACTCACAATATGATACTGTATCCATTAACACATGTACCACTGTATATTTGCTTTTAAATGAAATTGTTGCAATAGATTGTTAAATTGTTTAGAGGAAAATGTTTGGACGTGTAGAGTTAAGTATTTATATTTTTATAATAGGTGCAATAAAATATACACGTGTTGACAAAGACACTTTTATTTTTGGTATAGTTACTATTTAAGTAACACTTTGATTATGAGTGTATGATTCCACGAGTGCTTTAATGGGATACTATCCTGGTCTTTAACCAAAAATTGTATTGTTGAAATTATAAGAATTCAGTCTCAATCATATTTTTGACAATGAGTATTTAAATTGTTTTATACAGCAGTAGATGTAGTATACTTAGATTTTGCTATGGCCTTTGAAACAGTCCCCCATAGGTGACTTATGTAAAAGCTAAGGTCTGGTGGGCTGAGGCTGGGGTGGCACATTTGTACATGGATACAAAATTGGTTGATGGAACAGATAGTTGTTAATGGTTCTTCGTCAATATAGGGTGCTACAGGATTCTGTGCTCTGGTCACTTTTATTTAATCTTTTTATTAATGATTTGAAAGTGGGAATTGTCAGCAAGGTCTGTGTTTGCGGGCAGCACAAAACTTTGTCGACCATTAAAAGCTATAGATAATGTGGATCTAGATAGATTGTTACATTGGGCTGCTTCGTGGCAGATGAGAGACAATGTTGATAAATGTAAGGTGATTTGGGCATAAACATCCTTGTGCTGCTTATACTATAAATGCCTCTGTTATGAAACTCTGTCTTGCATAAAGAGGGGTACGAATTCAAGGGACAAAAAAACATTATTTTCCCTCTTTACAAAGCAAGGGCTCATTTGGAATATGCAGTTCCTTTTGGAATCCTGTGTACAAAAAGGGCATCTTGGAAATTGAAGGGGTTCAAAGAAGGTCAACTAAATTAATAAGGGGGCTGGGGGAGCTTGAATATGAAGACAGATAAGATAATTTAAAATTATACACAATAGAGAAAAGGCACTTGCGTGGGTATATGATTACTGTGAATACCGTATATACTCTAGTACAAACCAAGATATTTTACCTTTAAAATCATCCTGAAAGTCTCCCCTCGGTTTATACTCAATCTGTGCTGATCTAGATGCTGTTGAATAAAATCACATAGCCCTGGGAAAACAAAAACTGTACCCTGTAAAACAGAGAATCCTCTTGATTTCAGTGGGTTAGGCAATTGTTGTCCTTCTCACTCAGATCAGCCCAGACTGCAAGGGAAAAGGGAAAAAAAAGATATTTAAGTGTTCAGGCTGCACAGAAAGGTATGCAGGGCACATCTGTGTATGGGACTTTCTTTGGGGCTGTGTGTATGGGACTTTCTTTGGGACTGTGTGTATGGGACTTTCTTTGGGACTGTGTGTATGGGACTTTCTATGGGGCTGTGTGTATGGGACTTTCTATGGGGCTGTGTATATGGGACTTTCTATGGGGCTGTGTGTATGGGACTTTCTATGGGGCTGTTGTATGGAACTATCAATGGGGCTGTGTATGGGACTTTCTATGGGGCTGTGTGTATGGGACTTTCTATGGGGCTGTGTGTATGGGACTTTCTATGGGGCTGTTTGTATGGGACTTTCTATGGGACTGTGTGTGTATGGGACTTTCTATGGGGCTTGTGTGATGGGACTTTCTATGGGGATGTTTTGGGGCTTGTATTGGGATTTTTCTATGGGGCGGTGTAAGGACTTTCTATGGGCATTGTATGGGACTTTCTATGGGAAGTGTATGGGACTTTCTATGGGGCAGTGTATGGGACTTTCTTAGGGGCTGTCTATTGGCTTTCTATAGGGCTGTGTATGAGACTTTTTATGGGGTTGTGTAATGGAATTTCTATGGGGCTGTGTATGGGACTTTCTATGGGGCTGTGTATGGGCTTCTGTGGGCTGTGTATGGGACTTTCTGTGGGGCTGTGTATGGACTTTCTGTGGGGCTGTGTATGGGACTTTCTATGGGGCTCTGTATGGACTTTCTATGGGGCTCTGTTATGGGACTTTCTATGGGGCTGTGTATTGGACTTTCTATGGGGCTGTGTATTGGACTTTCTATGGGGCTGTGTATTGGACTTTTATGGGGCTGTGTATGGGAGTTTCTATGGGACTTTTCTATGGGGCTTGTTTTATGGGACTTTCTATGGGGTTGTGTATTGGAATTTCTATGGGGCTGTGTAGGGAATTTCTTGGACTTCTATGGGGCTGTGTATGGGAGTTTCTATGGGACTTTCTATGGGGCTGTGTATGGGACTTTCTATGGGGTTGTGTATTGGAATTTCTATGGGGCTGTGTATGGGAATTTCTATGGGACTTTCTATGAGGCTGTGTATGAGACTTTCTATGGGGCTGTGTATTTGACTTTCTATGGGGCTGTCTGTGGAACTATCAATGGGGCTGTGTATTGGACTTTCTATGGGGATTTGTATTGGACTTTCTATGGGACTGTCTTTGGAACTATCTGTGGGGCTGTGTATTGGACTTTCTATGGGGCTGTGTATTGACTTTCTATGGGGCTGTGTATTCGACTTTCTATAGGGCTGTGTATTCGACTTTCTATGGGGCTGTCTGTGGAACTATCAGTGGGGTTGTGTATGGGACTTTCTATGTGGATTTGTATTGGACTTTCTATGGGACTGTCTGTGGAACTATCTGTGGGGCTGTGTATTGGACTTTCTACTTTGATTATGATGTATGATTCCACGAGTGCTTTAATGGGATACTATCCTGGTCTTTAACCAAATTGTATTGTTGAAATTATAAGAATTCAGTCTCAATCATATTTTTGACAATGAGTATTAAAATTGTTTTATACAGCAGTAGATGTGTATATTTAGATTTTGCATGGCCTTTGAAACGTCCCCCATAGTGACTTATGTAAAACTAAGGTCTGGTGGGCTGAGGCTGGGGTGCACATTTGTACATGGATACAAAATTGGTTGATGGAACAGAAGTTTTGTTATGGTTCTTCGTCAATATAGGGTGTCTACAGGATTCTGTGCTCTGGTCACTTTTATTTAATCTTTTTATTAATGATTTGAAAGTGGGAATTGTCAGCAAGGTCTGTTTTTGCGGGCACCACAAACTTTGTCGACCATTAAAAGCTATAGATAATTGGATCTAATAGATTGTTACATTGGGCTGCTTCGTGGCAGATGAGAGACAATGTTGATAATGTAAGGTGATTTGGGCATAAACATCCTTGTGCTGCTTATACTATAAATGCCTCTGTTATGAAACTCTGTCTTGCATAAAGAGGGTAGAATTCAAGGGACAAAAAAACATTATTTTCCCTCTTTACAAAGCAAGGGCTCATTTGGAATATGCAGTTCCTTTTGGAATCCTGTGTACAAAAAGGGCATCTTGGAAATTGAGGGTTCAAAGAAGGTCAACTAAATATAATGGGGCTGGGGGAGCTTGAATATGAAGACAGTATATATTTAAAATTATACACAATAGAGAAAAGGCACTTGCGTGGGTATGATTACTGTGAATACCGTATATACTCTAGTACAAACCAAGATATTTTACCTTTAAAATCTCCTGAAAGTCTCCCCTCGGTTTATACTCAATCTGTGCTGATCTAGATGCTGTTGAATAAAATCACATAGCCCTGGGAAAACAAAAACTGTACCCTGTAAAAACGAGAATCCTCTTGATTTCAGTGGGTTAGCAATTGTTGTCCTTCTCACTCAGTCAGCCCAGACTGCAAGGGAAAAGGGAAAAAGATATTTAAGTGTTCAGGCTGCACAGAAAGGTATGCAGGGCACATCTGTGTATGGGACTTTCTTTGGGGCTGTGGTGTATGGGACTTTCTTTGGGACTGTGTGTATGGGACTTTCTTTGGACTGTGTGTATGGGACTTTCTATGGGTGTGTGTATGGGACTTTCTAGGGGCTGTATATGGGACTTTCTATGGGGCTGTGTTTATGGGACTTCTATGGGGCTGTGTGTATGGGACTTTCTATGGGGCTGTGTGTAGGGACTTTCTATGGGGCTGTGTGTAGGGGACTTTCTATGGGGCTGTGTGTTGGGACTTTCTATGGGGCTGTGTGTATGGGACTTTCTATGGGGCTGTGTGTATGGGACTTTCTATGGGGCTGTGTGTATGGGACTTTCTATGGGGAGGTGTATGGGGCTCTGTATGGGATTTTCTATGGGGCTGTTTATAGGACTTTCTATGGGGCAGTGTATGGGACTTTCTATGGGGAAGTGTATGGGACTTTCTATGGGGCAGTGTATGGGACTTTCTATGGGGCTGTCTATTGGACTTTCTATAGGGCTGTGTATGAGACTTTTTATGGGGTTGTGTATGGAATTTCTATGGGGCTGTGTATGGGACTTTCTATGGGGCTGTGTATGGGACTTTCTGTGGGGCTGTGTATGGGACTTTCTGTGGGGCTGTGTATGGGACTTTCTGTGGGGCTGTGTATGGACTTTCTATGGGGCTCTGTATGGGACTATGGGGCTCGTATGGGACTTTCTATGGGGCTGTGTATGGACTTTCTATGGGGCTGTGTATGGGACTTTCTATGGGGCTGTGTATTGGACTTTCTATGGGGCTGTGTATGGGAGTTTCTATGGGACTTTCTATGGGGCTGTGTATGGGACTTTCTGTGGGGCTGTGTATGGGAATTTCTATGATGGGGCTTGTAGGGGATTTCATGGGACTTTCTATGGGGCTGTGTATGGGAGTTTCTATGGGACTTTCTATGGGGCTGTGTATGGGACTTCTATGGGGTTGTGTATTGGAATTTCTATGGGGCTGTGTATGGGATTCTTATGGGACTTTCTATGAGGCTGTGTATGAGACTTTCTATGGGCTGTGTATTTGACTTTCTATGGGCTGTCTGTGGAACTATCAATGGGGCTGTGTATTGGACTTTCTATGGGGATTTGTATTGGACTTTCTATGGGACTGTCTTTGGAACTATCTGTGGGGCTGTGTATTGGACTTTCTATGGCTGTGTATTGACTCTATGGGGCTTGTGTATTCGACTTTCTATAGGGCTGTGTATTCGACTTTCTATGGGGCTGTCTGTGGAACTATCAGTGGGGTTGTGTATGGGACTTTCTATGTGGATTTGTATTGGACTTTCTATGGGACTGTCTGTGAACTATCTGGGGGGCTGTGTATTGGACTTTCTATGGGGCTTTCAATGGGGCTGTGAATTGGACTTCAATGGACTGTCTTCGAACTATCTATGGGGCTGCCTATGGGAGAAAGTCAACTCTCGGTTTATACTCGAGGTGATCAGTTTTCCTAGTTTATCAGTTAAAAAAAGTACCTCTGTTTATATTCAGGTTGGTTTAGAATTGAGTATATAGAGTTAATTAATAAATGGGCCATACAATAAACTATCTGGGGCATTGTTTACCAATAGAATGTGCCAGAGGACATCCCTTAAGAAGTTTAGTCTTCAAGTTCGGAAAGGGTTTTTCACGGGGGCAACGGTAAAACTATGGAACTGTCTTCCAATGGTCATGGTGATGGCAAGTTCATTGGGTAGTTTAAAAAAAAAAAAGCTGGATGAGTTTCTAAAAACAAAGATTGTTGCAGGTTACTGCATTGATACATTATAAAGTTGGAGTTGATCCAGGGATATTTCTGATTGACATTTGAAATCAGGAAGGATTTTTTTCCCCTTTCATAATGTTTTTTCTTGGTCCTCCCTCTGGAACAGCTGTTAGGCAGGAAACCCTCCAATGGTGCTTAAAATATTTCCACAGCTTAATGCAATCAGAATGCATGTGTAGTACCAATCCACTAATAAGGGAGTGGAATTGTAAAGATATATTCGTTATTCATAATGTAGTTTATTCTGTCTATTACTACAGGTAGGAAAAGTATTTGAAATTAAATCAAAAATTGTCCCTAAATCTTAAACAACACGTCACCTATAATCTATCATTCGTTTCTTAAAGGTCTCTTTTCTTTAAAGGGCATGTCCCACCCTTAAAAAAAATTTGCCGTATAATAGTTGCCTTCGCCCAGCCCCAACCGCTATAAAATACTTTTAAGCTTCCCTCTCTCCAGCGATGCCCGGCCCAGCCTTCGCTTGCAAGACACTGCAAGCAGAGGGGGCGGGACCGGCAGCCGCGTCCGTGATTGGCTAGAGGCAGCCAATCACGGACGCGCTGCTGGCTTCTCAGAATGCCGGAGGAGAGAGGGAAGGTAAGTAGAGTTCTGGGGACTTTCGTAAAATTGATTTTTTAGCGGTTGGGGCTGGGGGAAATATACTAATATAGGGGGCAAGGGTTTTTATGGTAGGGGAGGGATCGCAAAACGGGAGGGAGGGGGAGAAGGGCTGCAGTACGCATGCCAAACTTCTCCCGGAGGCGAGACAGGAGGCAGAGTCCTATATGGACTCTGCTATCCTCCTGGTGGGCAGTTTTGGGGACTTTGGGGGGGGGGGGGTACCGTTCCATATGGGGCTTTCAATGGGGCTGTGAATTGGACTTTCAATGGACTGTCTGTCGAACTATCTATGGGCGTGCCATGGGAGAAAGTCAACTCTCGGTTTATACTCGAGGTGATCAGTTTTCCTATTTTATCAGTTAAAAAAAGTACCTCTGTTTATATTCAGGTTGGTTTAGAATTGATTAATAGAGTTAATTAATAAATGCCATACAATAAACTATCTGGGGCATTGTTTACCAATAGAATGTGCCAGAGGACATCCCTTAAGAAGTTTAGTCTTCAAGTTCGGAAAGGGTTTTTCACGGGGGCAACGGTAAAACTATGGAACTGTCTTCCAATGTCATGGGTATGGCAAGTTCATTGGTAGTTTAAAAAAAAAAAAGCTGGATGAGTTTCTAAAAACAAAGATTGTGCAGGTTACTGCATTGATACATTATAAAGTTGGAGTTGATCCAGGGATATTTCTGATTGACATTTGAAATCAGGAAGGATTTTTTTCCCCTTTCATAATGTTTTTTCTTGGTCCTCCCTCTGGAACAGCTGTTAGGCAGGAAACCCTCCAATGGTGCTAAAATATTTCCACAGCTTAATGCAAGAAATGCATGTTAGTACCAATCCACAATAAGGGAGTGGAATTGAAAGATATTTCGTTATTCATAATGTAGTTTATTCTGTCTATTACTACAGGTAGGAAAAGTATTTGAAATTAAATCAAAAATTGTCCCATAAATCTTAACAACAGTCACCTTAATCTAATTACAGTTTCTTAAATGTCTCTTTTCTTTAAAGGGCATGTCCACCCTTATAAAAAAATTTGCCGTATATAGATTGCCTTCCCCAGCCCCAACCGCTAAAATACTTTTAAGCTTCCCTCCTCAGCGATGCCCGGCCCAGCCTTCTGCTTGCAAGACACTGCAAGCAGGAGGGGGCGGACCGGCAGCCGCGTCCGTGATTGGCTGAGAGGCGCCAATCACGGACGCGGCTGCTGGCTTCTCAGAATGCCGGAGGAGAGAGGGAAGGTAAGTAGAGTTCTGGGGACTTTCGTAAAATTGATTTTTTAGCGGTTGGGGCTGGGGAAGATATACTAATATATGGGCAAGGGTTTTTATGGTAGGGGGGGATCGCAAACGGGAGGGAGGGGGAGAAGGGCTGCAGTACGCATGCCAAACTTCTCCCGGAGGCGAGACAGGAGGCAGAGTCCTAATATGACTCTGCTATCCTCCTGGTGGGCAGTTTTGGGGACTTTGGGGGGGGGGGGGACTACAGGAGAACCATACAGAGCTGGGATGTGAGGTAAGGATTTTATTACACTACATGGAGGGGCCATTAGTGGGGGGGATTTATTTTTGGGGGTGGACATGCCCTTTAAATGCAACAAGTGGCTTTTAAAGGGCAAGTCCAACCCTAAAGTGAAAACTTACATACATAATTTTTAAACTAAAACTAACTACAGTAATCACCCCCCAAAACCCTAAAATGTTATAGTTTGAAATCTGAACTAATAAGTCTAAACTGAAATCCTGCACAATGTCCTGTTTCTGCTTCTTGGTTCTTCCAGTTATGGATTTGACAGTTGACGTCACAGCCATGATTGAATTGTTATCCCCTTCTGCCTCTTCTGAGCATGCCCAGCTCAGTACAGGTTTCTAAATTGCTCAGTTCCCATGAGGCATATTGTAATGAATTCATAGGACAAAGTGTGATCAACATATTTTAAAGAGGCCATCTTTTCAAAAAGATGTTTATTAGGGTGGAGTTGTCCTTTAAATGTATCATTTCATATCTAAAGTTGTCTTTTAAGTTAATCTCAACAAAGCTTCTAAACCTCATATACAAATTTATACATTGTTTTGATCACAGGTTTTAGGCTGTAAGCTATACATTTTATCCAGAACCTCCCCTTGAGCAGATGAGCTGAAGCCAAAAGTTTCCTACCTCATCTTGCATGATGCACCAAAATTGTGACTCTTATGTGCAGACTAGACTAGTTTTCAGAGCGTGCTCTGTTTCTAAACTTACTTGTGTTTTAGATTTTTCGAATCTATGTGGTCCATTTTTTATCGGCATGCATGCATGACTTTTTGTCCGTGTGTGTCAGAATCGCACTTTAATAATAGTCTATGGGATGCAAAAAAAATGCGGAAAAACTTAATTTTTTCCCTTTTTTTCGTTTTCTCTGGTATTTCCTGTTGATTTTCCAAAAACTGCATAGAATAACACGTCTGTTAACCTGCAAATGGACGGAACACAGACAAAATGCATAGGCATAAATGCCTCTCAAATGGACAGCACAACGCAACGCACATATTGGGACCTTGCTCTTAAACCAAATAAATACAGTGTTTAACCCTTTCACTGCCAGGAGATTTTCATTTTTTTTTTGCGTTAACCTGCAGAAGAATTTTCAGGATTTTGTCCTTATCGCTTTAGACTAATTTTACAGTAGGAAACCTTGCAGTAAATCAGGAATTTATACATTGTTTTTTTCAGCACAAAGTGTACTTTAACATGGTAACAGAATTTTGTAACTTTTCTGGAAATTTTACTGGAATTATGGGTAAAATATGTAAAAAAAATGAAAAATTTGCAAATTTTCATGGATTTTTCCCATTTTTACTTATAGTTATCTTAAGGTTACGCACAAAAATCTTACTGTTTAAAGGTCAGATACTCCCGAGTACAACGATACCAGATATATGTAGGTACCCGACTTTTCCTGTACAGGAGAACCCCCCACTAAAACTGCACCTCCTAGAATATTACACCAAATTAAAATGTGTACCCACTACTGACAGTTAACATGAATATCTACCAAATTATCTAAACTATCCCCACAAGTGAGATATTTTTAGAAACTACACACCCGCAGGATTTTACAGTGAGGTTAATTTCGATCAAAATGCAGATACCCGGACGCAGCTCTTCGTCAAATTGTAAGTTACTTTCTCACATTTTCCTTTTTTTTCCTCAACTGTAAAATCAAGACAAAATCAAATGCGAATTTCAGCTAAAAACTGTGGGAAAGTTCAACGCATCTCAAATATGAAAGCCTAACCCCTCCCGAATAAAACGGTATGCCACATTCATGGGTGTACCCAGAGACATGGCTACCAACTAACCCAGAGCGTGACCAGTGCCAAATGTCAGTAGCAGCAAAAAAAAAATTAGCCAGTTTTTTATTTGAACAGTCTGCGTTTTTCCACAAAACACCCCCCCAACTCAAAAATACCCCCCAAACTATATATTCCGGAAATCTCCACACCTTCAGCTATGTAACGCTGTAGTTCTTTCATTCATATCATCAGGTGGGCGCAGTTCCGTAGAAAATGCACAACCAATTCAAAAAAATGAACATCAAACAGCGTTCAAGGGGGGGGGACTACAGGAGAACCATACAGAGCTGGGATGTGAGGTAAGGATTTTATTACACTACATGGAGGGGCCATTAGTGGGGGGGATTATAGTTTTGGGGGTGGACATGCCCTTTAAATGCAACAAGTGGCTTTTAAAGGGCAAGTCCAACCCTAAAGTGAAAACTTACATACATAATTTTTAAAACTTACATACAGGTAAATCACCCCCCAAAACCCTAAAATGTTATAGTTTGAAATCTGAACTATATAAGTCTAAACTGAAATCCTGCACAATGTCCTGTTTCTGCTTCTTGGTTCTTCCAGTTATGGATTTGACAGTTGACGTCACAGCCAATGATTGAATGTTAATCCCCTATCTGCCTCTTCTGAGCATGCCCAGGCTCAGTACAGGTTTCTAAATTGCTCAGTTCCCATGAGGCATATTGTAATGAATTCATAGGACAAAGTGTGATCAACATATTTTAAAGAGGCCATTCTTTCAAAAAGATGTTATTATGAGGGTGGAGTTGTCCTTTAAATGTATCATTTATCATATCTAAAGTTGTCTTTTAAGTTAATCTCAACAAAGCTTCTAAACCTCATATACAAAGTTATACATTGTTTTGATCAGCAGGTTCTAGGCTGTAAGCTATACATTTTATCCAGAACCTCCCCTTGAGCAGATGAGCTGAAGCCAAAAGTTTCCCTACCTCATCTTGCATGATGCCACCAAAATTGTGACTCTTATGTGCAGACTAGACTAGTTTTCAGAGCGTGCTCTGTTTCTAAACTTACTTTGTGTTTAGATTTTTCGAATCTATGTGGTCCATTTTTTATCGGCATGCATGCATGACTTTTTGTCCGTGTGTGTCAGAATCGCACTTTAATAATAAGTCTATGGGGATGCAAAAAAAATGCGGAAAAACTTAATTTTTTCCCTTTTTTTCGTTTTCTCTGGTATTTCCTGTTGATTTTCCAAAAACTGCATAGAATAACACGTCTGTTAACCTGCAAATGGAGCGGAACACAGACAAAATGCATAGGCATAAATGCACTCAAAATGGACAGCACAACGCAACGCACATATTGGGACCTTGCTCTTAAACCAAAATAAACAATACAGTGTTTAACCCTTTCACTGCCAGGAGATTTTCATTTTTTTTTGCGTTAACATGGTTGCAGATTGAAGATTGGTGTGAATGTGCTTACTACCATTGTACATTGTTTTGTGCATATTTCTTAGAGAGGGGTAAAGAGTCTAACCAACATGGCTGTTGTGTTCGAAGAGTGAACATTCATAAACCCCGAATTGAAGAGGGGGTACTCAGGAGACTGGGGGGGGGAGGTTATATAACAATAGATATTGACTTTATTTGTGATTGTTGCTACTAGGGACTGTGATCTGTAGATAAATATGATCAATTAACTGCTGGGATGTAGAAAGGGAATAGAGGTGGTAACATATCTGTTTAGAGAATGCGTATAAAATAGAAACGGGTAAAAGTACTGTGGGCCAAGGGGAGCCGATTCGAAGCGACGTATGCGGATTAGCAGGTTGAGGGACGAGATGGTCACAAGGCTGTTTGAAAGACGTATATAGTAACTAGCGTAGATATGCTAGGGGAATGATTGGGCAAGTAACAGAATGGAGACCGTAACTTACGAAGGTTTATTTAGGGCGTGGGGTGGTAGTACGAACATAGACTTCACGAAGGCTGTTTAAAGACTGTGCAATAGATGCGAACCAGGAACCGATAACCAAGCCTGATAACATGGGAATATAGCAGCTAAATACTGGGAGCAGACGGTCGTATTAGGCGGTGTGGAAAATATAGGTGTAGCTGCCCAGTAAGAAGTTTAAAAAGTCACATGTTCGTCAGAAAAAAACCAGGGAAAGTCATATTTAAATTGAAGCTACTACCCTATATCCCAGAAAACTCAAATAGGTTCAAAAAATAAGGTTGGGCTCTAAAAAAAGAAACGAAAGGGTTACGCTTAAGTTCACGCAAACAGCTCTCAATTGACTTCCTTAGAGTGAGGGAAGATGTACGACTGGGAAAAGAGCCTATGATGATGTCATCCGCAGTGCCAGAAGTTAGTGATTGATGTTGTTCAACCAGGATGAGCCCTCCTACTAGCTGCTGTTTAACGCAGAAAGACACATTTAGAATTAGCGCACGCAAGGGTTGGGATGGTGATGTGGGGTGAGCAGGGAGGGAAGGCGAGGAGGAACGAGATGCGATGGGGTGAGCGGGCGAGAGAAGGGAGTCAAGGCGGGAAGTTTTTTAGGGAGGGAGGGGGAGCAAGAGCCGGGGCAGGTAAGGGAAGGGAAGAGCACGGCGAGGAAAAGACGCGAAGGAAGATAAAGAGATGAGTAGATCTCGGCTCAAAGAGACTGTTTGTAGAAAGTTTACGACCTTTTACCTCTTAAAGGGGAACTGAAGAAGAACTGTGGCATGCCAAAAATGACTTTAGGGTAAAATTCACAGGAATTGCTTTCCTGGAGTAAGTGTTTGGGTAATTTACTGTTATTAGTTTATTTTACGTAGTTTGTGAGTGCAGACGTAACGGGGAGATTTACAGATTTGTAGGGTGTGAGGAATTATAGGGCAGCAGCAACATCACAGGATCCCCTGCACCCCTTCCTGCTTTTCTGCGTCCAAAAACCATGTGGACAAGTCCCTGTGACAAAACCCTTTACGTTGTCGTCAGCTTTGATTACACCATAATGATGAGTGCATACTAAATCCTGTTCCCTGCCTACGAGTCTCCACATAAAATCGTCCACTACACATACCTGTGGGCTTGATTCCCAGCACATTGATGTTACCGGTACTCCACTGTTTCGCTGTCATCTAAAAGCCTCTCTCGCTGTTGGTGTGAGCAAGCTCTCCTCCTCCCCCCTCGGTTTGCTTTGAATCACATACAGCCATGGTTGTTCACAGCTGATTCCTTGCCGGGAACCCGATCTGGCATAATAAATCTGCCTTAGTGCATTTGAGTAAAATGGACACTGTGAGATGATGAGGAGAGAAACATTCTGTGCAAGATCCGGTTACAGGCAGACATTGCGCTGAATGAAGGACTGTGCAGTAAGTGGCTTCAAAGTATAAGGAGGGAGGAACGAGGGGTGGGGGGGAGGGGACGGGGTGAAGAGTTGCCCACAGCAGAGAGACGTTCCGTGCTGAAAACTGCCAAGTTCACTTTAAATGACAAGAAGGATTGGGTAAAGTTGCTGGTACTGACTTAGTCTGTCATGATGGTGAGGGGACGGACAGATATTTACAATAATTACAATACACTAACATTTGTAATAAAGCACATTTTCTACTAGGAATTCGGAGCGCAGGAACCCTAAGAATGCGCCATTATGGTCTCGTCCCTAATTAGCTCTCTGTGGTTGGATTAGTTGCTCAAGTAGAGAATTTTGATAGACAATACACAAAAAACGTAGATAATGAATAAAAAAAAAGAATTCTATGAAATACCACTAATAATGAAGAAGAAAAAATTATTTTCAAATAAAAACATTTAGTGGTGTTTTCTCCAAATTGTTTCATAGATGGCTTCTCCTTTTGCAAGCAATTTCTCTATTCCTCTAGAGGTAGTCGATCGCCTCGCTCCACAGAAAAGGACACAATGTCGGTCGTAAAAAATGGAGACAGAAGAACAATGGTGTCCACATGTAAATCTCAGTTATATTTCCATTACATACAGCCTGAAAATGTGATGAACAGTTAAAATGCCAAAAAAAATAGTGCCAAGTAGTATGTTCATTGTTGAGTTTGAATGACCACCATTTCAACGCAAATGACAATTTGTATAAAAATCAACATTGCCTTCGCTATGGAGTACCACACTAGTAGCTAACCCGGAATTGGAAGTGTTAAGCCTTTTGAGAGCTTTGGCAACATAAATAGAGTATACACTGGAAAAAGGAGTATAATCATGTTAATCTATCGCTATTAGAAGTGTTTTTTTCCAGAACATGGAGCGCACACAAGAGTGCCCAAAAATGGTATAAAACACACATAGACATTTAGAATTAATATTGTCCTATTATGGGTCGAGAAAGTCGAAGAACCTAAACAAACATGATTAAAACCATTGTTGTGCAAACACTAGGACAAAAGCTTGTACATGCCAAAGAAAACCAAACGGGAAAATATTACTGAAGGAGTGACCAGTGTCGCCAGGAATGTAATTTTTACATAAGGGGAGACAAAACAGGCCATGGCAAATATGAATTGCCCAAAAAACAAAGGAAGAGAAGGATATATTGCAGTGTTAACCCACATGAAAAAATTTCTGGCGAATACTATATTTAAAAATTAACAGGATTATTCCTTGGCATGTGTTGGCAAAAGTTCCACAATTTGTATGTCCTGTTGAACAGAAGGAAACATTATTAAGATCTACAATAACCCTGAAAAATGACAAGAAATGAACCAAGTAAATTTAAATGTTGCAATATTTTTTGTAGATATGCAGATTATAAGTGCTTTGCGAACTTCTCCCCCGTGAAAATGGGTTAGGTAAAAAAGAACATGGGATTCTGGATGTGCCGTAAATTGTGTTTTTTTAAAGTGCTTAGAAAGGTCGCTTTGGCAAGCACTCGGGATGATCTGGAGAAAGCTCTAAAACATGTTATATAAACTGCTTAATCCATGGAAAAAAATGCCCCATCAATGTTAAAAAGTGGTTTTCTAACAAACTGGCTTCCAGGACATCACGGTTGTTAGTAAAAAAAAAACCTTAATGCTTTGAGAGTTAGATTCCTATGATGATGTAGGAAATGGGGGAGCAATTATGTAAAAGGTCAACCACTGTTTTCACCATCTGGTAGGCCAGCTACCCCCTTTTCAATTTAAAAAGTTGTCTTTTTCTTTTTGTCATTGTTTTTACCTTTTTGTCAGAATGAAAAAACATACTACTATTACTAGTTGCGTGTATTCCTGAATGAGAATACAGAAAGGTTTAAAATGGATAATATATAAAACAATAATGTATAACAGTAGGGGAGTTTTGTTTGGTATACTGCGGCAGGTCAGGATTTAGGATATATAGGTTTAGAGTATTTATTTCAGGATATGATATGTATAGATAATTGTGGGGGGGATCTATTGGTTTTGTTTAATTAGATTGTTCTTAGGAGTATGTATAATAAACAGAGAGATTCAATAAAAGTTCTTAGGGTGTAAAAGGTGCTAATTTTGCCCCAACCAGATCACATCTTTTTTAACATTTGAAAGTAACATCTGAGTGGTTAGGGCAAAATTAGCCACATGTAAACAATAAGAACTTTATTGAATAACCCTGAAAGGTTTTTTAATATTTATTTTAGATCTGACATATTTCTGTTTTATTATAGGTGTAATTTCCTGGAGCGCGGATTTATTTATTACATAATGTTGTTGTACAAACAGGTTTAACCAGGTTTTTCTCTAATCTGGTATCCCAGCGCTATTTACAGTTTATTGGTTCTATTTATTTTATTTATCGCATGGTGTTCGGTGGAACTGCGAAGGCAGCCATTATTTTTATTGAACTCTGGTGATCTCAGCGTGCTTCATTGTATGGTTTGCGTGGCAGGATCCCTTTTCCCCCCTCTGGACAGCATCTGTTTTTGCCGCGTTGTAAAGAATTTTTTCACTGTTGTGTCCCCCGCCCTGTGTCCCCACTTACTTTTTCTCCCCTTCAACATTCCTCTTGACTAGGTTGTTCCAACTGCCGGTCAATATCCTGTTCATGTCACTCTCGACACCTGCTGCACAACCTCCTGCACTACCCCTGTGTGGTGTACATTTCTTTTTTCTCACCTCTACGCGGCCCACGCCCCCCTGCGGGTGCGTTCGCGTCCCACGCGCCGCCCTCTCGCATGTCAAAGGCGTTGTCGGACGCGCGGGACACCATCCTGCCTAGAGAGAACCACACCACTGTGAGCAGTGATCAGAGCTGGCGAAAACCATTGCGACCGTTCCCACCAGGAACGCAGCTATCTTTGTAGCCTTTTCCGGCAGAGTGGAATACTGCCTGAAAAGGCTGTTTTCACAGACGAGGGTACATATGGACTAGACGCCAACGGTTTCGTCCACAGAGTGCACCTCGTGTCCCCCTGTAGCACACCAGCAGTCTCTGCACCGTCTGACCTGCACTGTTTGAACCCGTGTGACAAAAAGGGCGTGCTTTAGAGGGTGAGAAAGTCCGCAGAAAGGTCAAAAAGGATTGACGGCTACTGATAAAGACCTCTTCCTGGCCTCCCTCACACACTGAGCCGGTGCCTTCGCGCTCCTCGCCTGAGGCAGGTGCAAGCTGAGTTGCGGACACACTTATGTTCGATGACAATCGTGTAACGACCCATGGAGATGCAGGTTCCATTTCGAGTGTTTAGTGAGCAATGTGTCCAGTGGAGCTCCCGCCGTTCGGCAGCCCAGCCCATTAACTATATTCGCTTGTGTCTCTGTTATGAGCTTTTTTGGAATTATTCCTGATATAGGGCATGTGTGGTGTTAGCATGCATTTCCACCGTGTGTTCGAGACCTGCGACCCTAGCCGTGATTTCTGGGTGGAGAAACGTTTGTTGGCACCTGGCCTTTCATAGTAAAAGCTTTTTGCAGCCCTGTTTCACATCAATCTAGGGTGTGAGAAGGGAGATGTGCCACCTTCAACAGAACACCACCAGACGACTCGGTTACCAACGCACTCGATGCTTACCTATGTGCTGTGCTCTTTCTTTGCCCGCCAGCTCTTAGTCCTAGCCCAGAAATTTGTCCTTGTGCTAGAGGCTGAGATGTAATCGTAATGGAGAGTGCGAAAGCTGGACATGCAATTAAGCGTTAAAATGTGGAAGAGAAATTCTATAGGCACAGACACAATTCTGAACCTTGAGATGTAGGACTAGACCTAGTAGGAAGGAGACAAGAGCCAAAGGGTATCGCCAAATGAATAATCTCTTTTATGTTGAGGTGTACCGCGCGTCGCTAATGCAGCTTGCCAGATGACTGACAACGACCACATATGCGAAAAGACCAACATAAAAACTAGTTTTTTTTTTTAGTGCCACATGTCAGTAATTGTTGATGAAAGGCTAAAGTGACAATTGAGACAATAGATTTACTACAAGAGCTTAAAGTTGGGAAAGATGATTGAAAATAGATGTGCCACTATGCGCCTAGTTACAAGTGTACTGTATGAGTTCTCTGCGTGTGAGAAACAATTATTAGGAATTACTTAGAGAATATGTTATGACCTTGCATATTCTCTGGAACATTCTAGTATGAACAAAGACTGACAGGTTACTTGATGGACACTTTTGATTTTTGCGTCCATGATAAGATTTCAATCCTCCCTCGTCTGGGGTAACCAAAAAACAAACATAAAATTTACTGGTACAAGATAAAAATATATTCTTAATGGGGAGTGGCTTCATGATAATATAATTAATATTGCCAATATATTATCGGCTCAGAAGTATCCCAGCTTTCTGGTCTTACCGAGATTACGTGATTTCTGCCCCTTCTTAAACTGTAACATTGAGAGCAGAGCTAAAAATGACTTCAAATTCATCATGTTGGTGCCCACTGGGTCATGTCTTGTCTTCTATTGCAATTCTGTAAACATTTATGACTCTGGTGTGTCCTTGTGCCTGGTTACACTCTGGACATTAAAAAAACAATTCATAAAAATGTAAAAGCCACTTTCCTAGGAGAACACAAAATATTAAACTTGACAGTTTTTTGTTGCAAAGTCAGAGAGAAGCTAGTGATGCGGCTGTTTGGTAGGCTAATGCCATTGCTGTAGAGAAGAAGAAGTTGTCTCCAAAATAGTGTGTTTTGAACAAGAGAAAATGAGACCACACCTAGTGCAATACCTAGAAATGGGCACATTACACTATCCCCACACCTTCCAAACACAAGGTTTCACTAGGCAGGTTAAAAACTGACACCTTTTGTTATTTGCATGAACAAGCATAAGAGAGCATGGTGATGTCCAGAAATGGCTACAGATTGTAAGATGGTCAACTTTTCTTGTGTAAAAGCTCCGAAGTTTCTGTGTTCCCGGTAGTGCGGCAGCGCTTTCTACATATCGACTTTCACGTATATGGCTTGGCGGGGGCCTGGGGCGGCTTGCACACCGGGTCACTTGGAGCGTGCAGTGAGTTTGAATCATTTCTGCTCTGCAGCTGAACTACCTGTTCTTTCTGGGAGTCAGTGTAATCACAGCTCCACATCAGCGGGCCAGACTGCACCCGGACCACAGTGTTTATAAGTGAGTTTAATTAGGCGTTGTACCTTACCTAGTACGGTACTCACAGAGTCTTGGGGGATTGTTATCTTATTGCATATCAAGAGGGTTTGTAGCACCTATATTTACTTATATTTACTGTTTACATTGTTGTTGTTTATTTACACTTATTATTTTAACATTTAACCCTTCACTGCCAGGAGATTTACATTTTTTTTTGCGTTAACGCCAGAAGAATTTTTCAGGATTTGTTGTCCTTAATCGCTTTAGAATAATTTTACAGTAGGAAACCTTGCAGTAAATCAGGAATATTATACATTGTTTTTTTTCAGCACAAAATGTGACTTTAACATGGTAACAAAAATTTTGTAAATTTTCTGGAAATTTTACTGGAATTATGGGTAAAATATGTAAAAAAAATGAAAAATTTGCAAATTTTCCTGGATTTTTTCCATTTTTACTTATAGTTACTTAAGTTACGCAAAAAATCTTACTGTTTCTAAAGCTCAGATACTCCCGAGTACAAAAGATACCAGATATATGTAGGTACCCGCATTTCCTGTACAGGAGACCCCCCCAAACTAAAACTGCACCTCCTAGAATTTACACCAAATTAAAATGGTATACCCACTATGACAGTTAACATAGAATATCTACCAAATTATCTAAAATATCCCCACAAGTGAGATATTTTTAGAAACTACACCACCCACAGGATTTTACGAGTGAGGTTAGTTTCGATCAAAATGCAGGATTACCCGGACGCAGCTCTTCGTCAAATTGTAAGTTACTTTCTCACATTTTCCTTTTTTCTCAACTGTAAAATCAGAGACAAAATCAAATGCGAATTTCAGCTAAAAAACTGTGGTGGAGAAAGTTCAAAGCATCTCAAATATGAAAGCCTATCCCCTCCCGAATAAAACGGTATGCCACATTCATGGGTGTACCAGAGACATGGCTACCAACTAACCCAGAGCGTGACCAGTGCCAAATGTCAGTAGCAGCAAAAAAAATTTGCCAGTTTGTATTTGAACAGTCTGCAGTTTTTCCACAAACACCCCCCCACAACTCAAAAATACCCCCCACAAACTATGCCATATGTGTGGTTACACATGCAGACGTGGAAGCGAAAGGCACAAGTAAGACAATGCACGATGGCTCAGAACGGCGAAAATATTTAGCCAACTCCGAATTGGCAGTCTGCAGTTGTTTTCCACAAAACATTCCCCGTAACTCAGAATAAACCCCCACAAATAAATTCGAAATCTACACACCTTCAGCTATGTAGCACTGTAGTTCGTTCAGTTACATACCATAATGGTGTTGTGGGCGCAGTTTTCGTAGAAGTTCGCACTTTCTGAAAAAAATGAACAAAAAAACAACTTCAAAAGGTAAAAACTTGCTAAAACCTCATGAAAATCTAAAAAAAAGTTACTAAATATCATCTCCCAAATGTTCTGAATCAAAAGGTTGCCATATGTGTGGTACACACGTGGAGTGGAAGCGAAAAGGCAACAAAGTGAAAACATTGCAACGATGGCTAAGAAACGGCGAAAATATTTAGCCAACTCCGAATTTGGACAGTCTGCAGTTTTTTTCCACAAAACACCCCCGTAACTCAGAAATTCCCCCACAAACTATATATTCTGAAATCTACACACCTTCAGCTATGTAAGCACGTAGTTCGTCATTCATACCATCAATGGTGTGGGCGCAGTTCTTCGTAGAAGTTCGCACTTTTCTGAAAAAAATGAACAAAAAACAACTTCATAAGGTAGAAATCATGCCAAAACCCTAGGAATCTAAAAAAAGCTTTACTAAATATCAATCTCCCAAATGTCCTGAATCAAACGGGTATATGCTAGTTGTGTTACACACGCGGACGTGGGGAGCGAAAAGCCACGATGTGGACAAGATGCACGATGGCTCAGAAACAGCGAAAATATTTAGCCAACTCCGAATTTGGACAGTCTGCAGTTTTTCCACAAAACACCCCCGTAATCAGAAATATCCCCTACAAACTATATATTCCTGAAATCTACACACCTTCAGCTATGTAGCCACTGTTAGTTCGTTCATTCATACCATCAATGGTGTGGGCGCAGTTCTTCGTAGAAGAAGTTCGCAACTTTTCTGAGAAAAAATGAACAAAAAACAACTTCATAAGGTAGAAATCATGCCAAAAACCCCATGGAATCTAAAAAAAAGTTACTAAATATCAATCTCCAAATGTCCTGAATCAAACGGTATGCCATATGTGTGGTTACACACGCGGACGTGGAGCGAAAAAGCAACGAGATGTAAGACAATGCACGATGGCATCAGAAACAGCGAAAATATTAGCCAACTCCGAATTTGGACAATCTGCAGTTTTTCCACAAAACACCCTGAACTCAAGAAATACCCCACAACCCCACCTATATATTCCTCAAATTACACACCTTAGCTAGTAGCACTATAGTTGTTCATTCATAACATCAATGGTGTGGGCGCAGTTCTTCGTAGAAGTTCGCACTTTTCTGAAAAAAATGAAACAAAAAAAACAACTTCAAAAGGTGAAAATCATGCTAAAACCTCATGAAATCTAAAAAAAAGTTATAAATATCAATCTCCAAATGTCCTGATCAAACGGCTATGCCATATGTGTGGTTACACACGCGGGACGTGGAAGCGAAAAGCCACAAAGTGAGACAATGCACGATGGCTCAGAACAGCGAAAATATTTAGCCAACTCCGAATTGGGACAGTCGCATTTTTTTCCACAAAACATCCCTGTAACTCAGAAAAAAACCCCCACAAAACTATTATTCCTGAAATCTACACACCTTCAGCTAGGTATCACTGTAGTTCGTTCATTCATACCATAAATGGTGTGGGCGCAGAGTTTCTTCGAAAGTTCGCACTTTCTGAAAAAAAAATGAACAAAAAACAACTCAAAATTGGTAAAAATCATGCTAAAACCTCATGAAATCTAAAAAAAAAGTTACTAAATATCAATCTCAAATGCCTGAATCAAACGGTATGCCATAGTGTGGTTTACACACGTGGACGTGGAAGCGAAAAGGGCACAAAGTGAAAACATGCACGATGGCTAAGAAACGGCGGAAATATTTAGCCAAACTACGAATTTGGACAGTCTGCAGTTTTTTCCACAAAACAACACCCCAGTAACTCAGAAATATCCCCACAAACTATATATTCCTGAAATCTACACACTTCAGCTATGTAGCACTGTAGTTCGCTTCATTCATTACCATCAATGGTGTGGCGCCCAGTTCTGCGTGAAGTTCGCACTTTTCTGAAAAAATGAACAAAAAACAACTTCTAGGTAGGAAAATCATGCCAAAACCCTATGGAATCTAAAAAAAAGTTATAATATCAATCTCCCAAATGTCCTGAATCAAACGGTATGCCAATATGGTGGTTACACAGCGGACGTGGAAGCGAAAAGCCACGATGTAAGACAATGCACGATGGCTCAGAAAACAGCAGAAAATATTTAGCCAACTCCGAATTGGACAGTCTGCAGTTTTCCACAAAACACCCCGTAACTCAGAAATATCCCTCAAACTATATATTCCTGAAATCTACACACCATTCAGCTATGTAGCAATGTAGTTCGTTTCATTACATCAATGGTGTGGGAGCAGTTCTTCGTATTAGAAGTTCGCATTTCTGAAAAAATGAACAAAAAAAACAACTTCATAAGGTAGAAAATCATGCCAAAACCCATGGAATCTAAAAAAAAGTACTAAATATCAATCTCCCAAATGTCCTGAATAACGGTATGCCATATGCTGTGTTACACACGCGGACGTGGGAACGCGAAAAGCCACGATTGTAAGACAATGCACGATGGCTCAGAAACAGCGAAAATATGTAGCCAATCCGAATTTGGACAATCTGCAGTTTTTTCCACAAAACACCCTTGATAACTCAGAAATACCACACAACAAACTATATATTCCTCAAATTCTACACACCTTAGCTATGTAGCACTATGTTCGTTCATTCATACCCATCAATGGGTTGTTGGGAGCAGTTCTTCGTAGAATTTCGCATTTCTACACAATTTTCTGGAAAAAATAGAGGAAAAATACATTTCAAAGTTACAAAATCACACCAAAACCCCATGTTAAGTAAAAACTTCCAAATATCAATCTCCTAAATCCTGAATCAA
The DNA here is from genome assembly GCA_019447015.1 of Hymenochirus boettgeri. NCBI lineage: Eukaryota > Metazoa > Chordata > Amphibia > Anura > Pipidae > Hymenochirus > Hymenochirus boettgeri. The sequence continues at coordinate 220,552,355 of CM033471.1, read as the reverse complement.
ACGGTATGCCATATGGTGTGGTTACAAACACGGACGTGGAAGCGACTAGTCAAAATGTAAAACAATGTGTGCAGTGAGCCAATAAACAGCATTTCCCAGATTTTCAAACATGAACACCCCTCTAACTTGGAAATACCCCCAACAAACTAGATTTCAGAATCTACATACCTTTAGCTACGTAACGCGTTGTAGTTAGTTGTTCATTCATACCATCAATGGTGTGGGCGCAGTTCTTCGTAGAATTTCGCATTTGTCTGAAAAAATGAACAAAAACAACTTCAAAAGGTAGAGAAATCATGCCCAAAACCCATGGAATGTAAAAAAAAAGCTACTAATACAATCTCCAAATGTCCTGAATCAAACGGTATGCCATATGTGTGGTTACAACACGTGGACGTGGGAAGCCAAAAACACCCAAAGTGAAACAATGCACAATGGCTCAGAAACAGCAAAAATATTCAGTTCAAATCTGAATTTGAAACAGTCTGCAATTTTTCCCCACAAAACAACCCCACAAACCATAATATTTCTCGAATCCTCACACCTTATCTACGAAATTCTGTAGTTTGTTTATCGTACCATCAATGGTGTGGCGCAGTTCTTCGTAGAAGTCACAGTTTAGCAGAATTGCATAAAAAAAATTTGACAAAAAACTCTCTCAAAAGGTAGGAAATATGCCAAAATACCAAGTAATGTAAAAAAAAGTTACCCAAATCAATCATCCCAAATGTCCGGAATCAAAACGGTATGCCCTAGTATGGTTACACACGCAAAAGTGGAAAAAACTAGCCACAAAGTGAAGCCAATGAACAATGGCCCATACAGCAACTTTTCAGATTTGTCAGACTAAACACCCCTCTATATTAGAAATACCCCCCCAAACTATATATTTTGGAATCTACACACCTCAGCTACACAATGGTGTGATTCCTTTATGCTACACACCAATGGTGTGGGCCAGGTCATGTAAAAAGTTCGTTTTTTTTTACCAGATTTTCAGGAAAAATGTATAAAAATACAATTTCAAAGTTAAAAATCATGGCAAAATTTCCATGTCATGTAAAAAAAAACTGTCAATTATCAATCTTCCAAATGCCCTGAATTCAAACGGTATGCCATATACGTGGATGCACACAGAGACGTGGCCACCCAACTAGCTCAATGGGAGATGCAAAATGCTATTACAAGAAAGAATCAAAGTGCTCTGTTAATTGACAGCCTATTTTTTCTAAGGAAACAGTCTCCAAAGGTAAATTCCCCACAAAACTATATATTTTTGGAATCTACACACTTTTAGCTACGTTACGATGCCATGCTTGCATGCATACATGAAGAATTCCAGACCCACTGATCCACAAGAAAGAAATCCGTGTTTTTAGGTGGGTTTGTGAAAAATAAAATAAGATGATTCAAGGGTTGAAACCTACCTAAAACCTTTTGACAAGCAAAAAAAACCACTAAATGTCAATCTCCCACATATCCTGCATCAAACGGTATGCCATATGTGTGACGTGCACACAGAGACGTGGCCACCAACTAGCGTCAAATGGGGACACAATGCACAAGTGTAATTACAAGAAAAAACATAAGTTCCTGTAATTTCAAACAGCCCAAAACTTGGAAAGCCCCACACAAATAAACCCCCCCACTAAATTCACTCTCCCACATGTTCTGAATCAAACAGTTATGCCATATGCGTGGATGTACACAGAGACGTGGCCACCAACATAGCTCAAATCGGAACGCACGCACAAGTGTAATTACAAGAAAAAATCAAAGTGCTTGTTAATTTCAAACAGCCCCAAAAACTTGGAAATGCCCCCACAAATAAACCCCCCACTAAATATCACTCTCCCACATGTTCTGAATCAAACAGTTAGCCATATGCGTGGTGTACACAGAGACGTGGCCACCAACAATAGTTCAAATCGGACGCATGCACAAGTGTAATTACAAGAAAAAAATCAAAGTCTCTGTAATTTCAAAACAGCCCCAAAACTTGGAAATGCCCCCCACAAATAAAACCCCCACTAAATATCAATTCTCCACATGTTCTGAATCAAACGTTATGCCATATGCGTGGATGCAAACAGAGACGTGGCCACCAACTAGCTCAAGTGGGACGCAGCGCACAAATGCAATTACAAGAAAGAATCAAAGTGCTCTGTAATTTGAACAGCCTACACTTTTTCTAAGGAAACAGTCCCAAAAACATGGAAATTCCCCCCAAAACTATATATTTTTGGAATCTACACACCTTCAGCTACGTTACCATGCCATGCTTTCCTACATACATGAAGAATTCCAGACCCACTGATCAAAGAAGTCCGTGCTTTTAGGAGATTTTGTGAAAAAAAAAATAAGTGGACTCAATGGTTAAATCCTACCTAAACCCACTTGGCAAGTAAAAAAAACCCACTAAACGGCAATCTCCCACATGTCCTGAATCAAACGGTATGCCATATGGGGGTGCAAACAGAGACGGGGCCACCAACTAGCTCAAATGGGATCCATGCGGCAATTGCAATTACAAGAAAAAATAAAAAAAACGCCACAACCCACCCCCACACCTATCCCCTCCCCTTTTAGTGGTTATTTTAGTGAAAAGCAGTTAGTACGGAGAGTCCCACAAGTTTTTGCACACTTCTACTGATCCTAAGAGTTAAATCCGGTCTTTTTTGGTACCTCTGCAAAATTCCCTACTAAAATAGGCTTAGTTAAGATTTTATTTGTGTGCATTTCCCCTTTTTGGGGGGATCATTCCCAAAGATGATCATTAAATCATCTTAGGGAATGATACACGAACTTGGAATACGGGCATAAAATGCCCGTTTTCCATTCGAAATCGATCGGAAAAATCACTTCCGGAAGTCATTTTCCAGGAAGTGATTTTTTCATTCATTGGCAAAGATCAATAATTTGGTGATCAGAAGTGATCACCAAATTTTATATCTGTCCCCATTTTTTTCTTAGTCTCGCTAAGTAGCAAAGACTTAGAAAAAATCCTATTTGTGAATGGACTTTGAGTTCCATTACAAAATGTATAGTACAGCGTCAGCTTGACAGCTTGTGCTATACAGGGACTTGCAGCATGATCTAAATTGAGATCAGGCTGCAGTACCTCAACTAGACCACCAGGGGCAGCAGAGTACAGTTTCAAGGGAAGACCCCGGGAAGGAGGAAGTTCTGTGAGTCACCGGGGTCTCCCTTTCCATTGCAGAAACAGCTCCTCCTACCTCCTCCTCGTGGGACGGCTGATGCAGCATTAAGGTTACTGTTTCTCCCGATCCCCCCCTCGGATTTGGACCAAAACCGAGGGGGATCGAGGGGGGTAGGGGGGCAGTCGAATTTTTTGGGGAGGGGGAAGGCCACAGATCGCTATATCACGATCTGTGGCAGTTTGTGCATTCACGCACAAGATCGTGAATATACGATCTGTGGCAAGGAAAGGGTTATAAATAATTTATAAGAATTTTTTGCACAAGTTTATGAATGTTTTACTGCAAACGTTTGTTCTGGCTTTGCATTTTTACATTTCGGATTATATATTATCTGAATTCTTTATTATTTTCACTTACTGACATTCCCATACAAGACTTGCTAAAGTTGTTGGATACTGTGGCATTTTTCCTATATGATTCTCTTGTGCCGAATCCAATCTGCGTGCACTGCCTCAAATCTAAACTAATCCCCCACTGTTTATACTCCTATTCCTGTTTCCAGCTGACCAAATTGTTTTGGTCGCTATTATTTTCAATTGACATACTTTCTCTTAACTTCATGTATCCTATGTTTTCAAAATTACCCTTTAGTTTTCTGTACTATCCAATATCTTCAATGTCTAACACTTGTCCAGCTCTCCCAAACCATGTGTACTTATGCTTTTGATGACTAATGAGAAATGTCAGTGTCCTGCAATGGATGACTAGATATAAAAAATTAGATTTTAAAATGTTCTGAATATAAAATCCTAAGATAAACCAAATCTAGTTAATGTGATTATAAAAGTGCTAAAGTTAAGTTTCATAATATTTGATGTTGAATAAACACATAAGTCCATTTAGTCCAACCTTTATACAAACTCCAATACTATGTTACTATGTAACTGTAATAAGAACATTATGGGTAGGGTATAAAGGATGGACGTATGTCTTTATACAACCTCCAATACTATGCTACTATGTAACTGTTAGACAGACATATGGGTAGGGTATAAAGGTTGGATAGATGGACGATGTCTTTATATAACCTCTAATACTATGTATATGTAACTGTTAGACAGACATATGGGTAGGGTATAAAGTTTGGACTAGATGGATGTATGTCTTATACAACCTCCATACTACGTTACTATGTAACTGTTTTACAGACATTATGGGTAGGGTATAAAGGTTGGACTTGATGGATGTATGTCACTATACAACCCAATACTATGTTATAGTAACGGTTAGATACACATTATGGGTACGGTATTAAGGTTGGACTAGATGGACGTAGTCTTTTTACAACCTCCAATACTATGTAACTGTTTGAGAGACTATGTGTAGGGTATAAAGACAGACGTCATGAAGTCCAACCTTTATACCCTACGCATAATGCATGTATAACAGTTACATTAACAGTTATAACCTAGTATTTGATGTTGAATTAAGAATGTCCATCCAGTTTAAACTACTGAGCCCTACCCATTGTGCCTGTCTAAAATTTGAGCTAGATGAGTAGAAAAAATAAAACCTTTATAACAGGAGAAAATAAAATCACTCCTAACACATGGCAATGGAATTAATCCCTGTATCATCTCCACTATATATATTAATATAGAATAATGATACCAAGAGCACTAAAATTTTCTATTTTTAGAAGCTATCCATTGAACTCGCCTTACCATATCCTCAGAGCAAAGTTCATAGTTTTACTTTTCTCCTGGAAAAATCACTTTCAAAGCTAAACTTCTTCTCCTCCAGCATTACATGTAAGGTCACACAATCGCGTATTGTGAATGAAATGTTGCTTTGCTAATGAAAAACTATCGAAAAGCATACAATATGACAGAGTGCATGCAAATTGTTTTTTCCTTTGGAATTGCATGCTCTGTGATAAACTGATTGTAGAGCATCAAACCTAGTTTGCATGCTAGTGTTCGCCTACAGAATTGCCCAATCTGAAAAATCTGAAATAAATTGGTTACCATTAGTTCATGTTAGATTAATGGTCCATATAATAAAACTATTGTACAAAGTGATCATATCATCGCCATATGCCTCATCTCCGTGTGAACAATGGTGACTTATCCAACCTGTCTTTATATACAAGCTCCCTATTCAATGTAATTATCCTTTCTTTAAAACTTTACATTTCAAAAAGGTGTCCTTTATGTAAATGAGATTCCAAAAATGCAGAACATACTTCAAATGAGGCCTTAGCAGTTTTCTATCCACATATTAATGGGTGTTCAAGACCAAAACAACCTTTTTGAATATTGTGTATACATCGGCCTTTTTCCAGAGGCTCACTTACGGACATGGGGAAATCAGAAAAAAAATAAGAAACAATGGCCTAGGTAAAACTAACTTAGCTCCCTAAGGAGCTGAGGATGTATTTTATCCAGTCAATGAGCTTTATACTATTAACACTATTTAATTGTTTTGCATCATAAAATCTGGTCACAAGACAGTGTAATGGTTTCTTTTAACAAATCTTTCTCCTATAGTCTATAGCGCTATTTGAACTGTAATACATCAACCATAAAGGTGCTGGGGTACTTGCTAGGTATACTTTGAGGAGGTACAGTACAATTAAGGCAGAGGCAGGGCTGAAGTCTGGGATGGATTTGAAATAAAAACTGGTGCTGTAACTGGAAAGAGGTTTTGGTAACTGGAACAGGGAGAGACTGATTACTGGAATGGTGGTGCTTAGTAAATAGCCATAAACTGGAACGGGTAAGTGGGTGGAGTCGAATAGATGAGTAGGCTGTACATGGCTAGTTGCTGGAGAGAAGAAACTGGTGAGTACCTGGTACAGGATGGAGGGAAGATGATGGCTATTGAGAAAGGACATGCAGGGAGATCAATAAAAGTCTTATCGTTAAAAATGGTGCTAATTTTGCCCCAACCAATCCGATCTTATTTAACATTTGAAAGCAAACTCTGATTGGTTGGGGCAAAATTAGCACCATTTTTTTCGATAAGAACGTTTATTGAATAACCCTGATGGTGTTTAATGGGTACAGGAAAATGCAAGAAGGATGCAGAAAGGGCAAAAGAAAACTGAGTCAGGAGTAACGTCACTAACAACAGGCACACTGGGGAAGGACTCTGGCATTTTTCATGTTTTTCTGTTTTTCCCTTCCTTTTAATACACTTGGCCATTAAATGTAACTATAACCATTTTTTATCAATATTCGGTGTTTTTACAAATCGTATAGGGGATGTAAATATGCACCACTGGGTATTTGTAATTGTTCTTATTCATCAGGTCATGGTATATCTGTAATATTCAGATCAGTAAACTGGACTTGTGGTTTAGTTTTAAAGGGCATGTCCACCCTTTAGGACACTTTCAGTATATTATAGGTATTGCTTCCCAGCCCCAACCGCATAATATTATTGCCATAAACTTTACTTACTTACCTCTCTCCTTCACCGCACTGCCCCAGCCCTCTGCTTGCACGGAACTGCAAGCAGGGGGCCAGACCGGCAGCGCACGGACGTGGCTGCTCAGAACAGCGGAGGAGAGAGGTAAGGTAAGTAACTATCAGGGGAGTTTATGACAAAATATTATAGCAGTTGGGGCTGGGGAAGCAATACCTATAATATACTGAAAGGGTTTGGAGCTAGGGGGAGAGACCAAAACGGGTGGGAGAGGGAGGGGGGAGGAGTCCTGCAGTGGCAAGCCAAACTCTCCTGAGGGGAGACAGGAAGCAGAGTCCTATATGGACTTGCTATCCTCCTGGTGGCCACTTTTTGGACTTTGGGGGGGGGGGGGGGATAGAAGGAGAAACCATTTGGAGTGGGATGTAAGGTAAGGATTATATTACTACACAGCGGGGCCAGCAGTGCGGGGGGATTACAAGTTTTGGGGGTGGACATGCCTTTAAAGATGTTTCACTAGTCTACCGACGCTTTCTCAATTCATTTGACTTAAATAAAAAAAGCATTTAATATTTTCTGAGGCTGCAACAGGTCCACCCCAAAGACCCAATATTGCACATAAATACAATACTCTGTAGACACCTTCCCCCATTCATGAGGTCCCTAAAGCTGTGCAGATTGAGCTACATTCCAGGGTAAATATTGCCAATAGATTCATGTACAAGCCCCCCTTAATTGGGAAAGCTAATCAATAACCAGAAAATAAAAGAAATTAAATTTGAGTACAGTTGATTAACTGAATACTAAATAAGTATAAATGGGTAAAATAATATAGGGACTTTTGAAATGGTCTGGGGAAACACTTTCAATGCAAAAAAAGAACAGAGAGAGTTCTTGTAATTTCCATATTTCCATGTTAAGGAGGCCTTAAGGAAATGCTTAGAGGCTTAATAGCATTCCCACTAGCTCAAAGGGCATGTCCACCTCTTCTGTAAAAATGATATGATGTGAAGGACCCCCCAATACCCCATATGCATGGTACTCACTCTAAATATGTTCACAAGAACTTACAGTACAAAAACTACAATCCACCGCCAAGGGCTCTGCCTCCTCTTCTGCTGCAACGTGCCATTTACGTTCTTGGGCAGCAAAAGTGGAAAAGTGGAGTCTTTATCGGCAACGACCGTCAGTCATTGACCATGACGTCACGATGTGAGTGACAGCCTTACCAGTAAGCAGAGAAAGCCACGACAATGGATCTATAAGTTGGTTTCCTCAGACTATGAACATATTTAGACAGAGTACCACATATATGGGGTTTGGGGGGCCCTTCACATCATATTACATTTTTAGAGAAGAGGTGGACATGCCCGTTAATGCATAACCAGAGAGCCAGCTACAGTGAAACATAGGCCTATGTTTGCTGCTTGAAATCGTATGAGTGTTATCATGCAGGGGGGTAAACAAGATGGAAGAGATTGAGGATATATAGCTCCCGTACTGACTCTGGCCCATTTTTATTAAACCTGCGGTATAGCAAGTTTGCGATACTGATGGTTTCATTACTGTACGACTGCAAATTTTCACCCGAGATAATACATTACAACGCTACCGCAATGGTATTCTAGGAGCAATCAAAACCTACAATCACGGCCATAGATTTCTGATCGCTTTCAGACTTTTACAACAGCGATCATAAATTAACGATTGTTAAAGACGCAGTATAGCAAAAAAATATTCTGTACCTTTATAAATATGACAGTCTGAAGCTATAGAGCTCCTCACTCAAATGCAAATAAGGAACAGAGGGCCATATTATAAAGGTGCAGTATAGAAAATTGTACAAGATAAATGTGCTGTCTACGATGCTTAATGCAGTGAGGTCCAACCCGCAGCCCAGGTGCATTTTTTGCGGCTGCACAGAGCCGGGGGTGGTGGTGTAGTAAAGTGTTTTAGGCGTAACTGGGTGGGCCAGGGGTAAAGCTACTCCCCGTGGCCTATACAGTATGGAGTGCCGCTAGTGAAGCCCCAGCATGGGCCAGGTTGGCACTATGCCTTAATGGATAATCCTTCTTGATATATATGAACATAGGGGATAACAACCAAGTGTTAACTAACGATACTGAAAGCCAGCCAGAAAAAATAAAAAAAACTCTCACAACACACTGACAAAAAAGTATCTAGTGCACTGTAATTTATACCCATGTTGCTGGTAATGCCATAAATGTCTGGTTATTTTTGATCTGTGGCTGAATATGCATGGAACTAGTTATTCACATAGAACTGGCTAGTTCACGCACTCGCAGGGAGAATCTCCTCCAACCCACTGCTTACAAACAGAATAGGTGTGGGGGAAGCTGCCCCTTAGCCCACTTGAAACTAGCCTATTCATATAGGAATGGCTAGTTCACGCACTCTGCAGGGAGAATGTCCTCTAACCCACTGCTTACAAACAGAATGTGTTGGGGGAAAGCTGCCCTACTTAGCCACTTGAAACTAGTTTGTCATATAGGAACTGGCTAGTTCACGCACTCTGCAAGGAGAATCCAATCATTGCAAACGAGGGCTATATTCAGAAACCCTTGGTATCGCAAATTTGCGATACCGGTGTGTTGTAAAAATACAATTAAGGGCGTGAATGTAAAAACAAATGTACAGTTGTTCATTCTACTATACCATAAGGCAGTAAAATTCTGCAACGTATTGTATGGCGAGCATAAATCTGTGATTGTGGTCGTAGACCTCTGATTGCGTTAGTAAATTTATGACCACAATCATAAAATACAATCAATATCGTAGATTTACGGTCGCAATAGTAAATTTATGATTGCAAAAATGCTTGTAAAAGGCGCAAAAGAAACACTTGTTAAAGGCGCAAAATAGTGATACTGCACGTTGATAAATATGGCCCGAATATATTAGGGGAATGCTGAAAGTCAGTCTGCAACCTAGTAAACCTTCAAGATGCGTCCGGATATCTGCAGTGATCTGTCCCAATCACTAAAAATGTAAAAAGGTGAGTAGTTGTAGGCAGATCCAGAAACAAGGAGACTCCTAAGATATCTCAATTCAGCAATATTATTCACACATGACATGTTTCGGACCAGGGCTCCTTTCTCAAATGTGTGGGAAAACAGTGAATACACCAATATATATACCTAGAAACAGGAAGTGACAATCCCACTTCCTGTTGGCACACAAACCCCTCCCTCTTTCCATAGAAAAAAAACAATATGTTTAGTGTTCATAAAATGTAAGTCCAGCAAGGTCCCATAAAGGGATGTGGTTAAGAGAGGGAAGTCCATAGTCCAAAGTGGGAGATACAGAAACCACAAGACCTTTGCTCCTGTGGTAGGAAAATTAGGAAAATACACTAAAACAAATATATACAAAAATGTCAGCCCTGTGGTATTGCAACAAATCGCCTACCAATACAAAGAGCTACCAGCAATGCCAGTAATGGCCTACTAGAAAACAGAGTAAGATGAATATCCAAAACATGTACTAAACAGTTCTGCCGGAGTTAACTCTAGCATTAACGATAGCCATACCTTGTTGCTATAAGCGACTATGTAAGTAAATGTGCAGGTGGTTATCTGTAAAGGAAGTACAAAATCAAAGTGTTATAAATTGTCACGATAACATTTAAGAGACCAAGATTCATTATTAACCAAGTGGTAAAGGGTTTCTAGGGACCTAATCCAATGGCATTCTCTTTGTAATGGTAGTTAACAATATTACCTCCTCTCTTGGGGGTTTGGATTGTCTCCAATACAGTCCATCTGAGTTGGTTATGTAGTTTCAAAATCATGAAAATGCCTGGACACTGTGTGTCGTAACCGGTACCTTGTTTGTAGTTTTAATGTCCCTTTGTGTTCTTTGATACGTTCTTTAACCTCCCTTGATGTTTGTCCCACATAGCAGGTTCACAGGGGCACTTTAAGAGATATACACCATGTTTAGTATTACAGGTGGCGTAGTCCCTGAGTTTAATGCGATTACCTTTTAAAAGATGAGGATGTAATCGCCTTTATAATAGAGGCGCAACATATACAATTTAAGCAAGGGAACGTCCCTTTCTTAGGGGTACCCTTAACATGTTAATGTATTAGATATATATTGCTGGGCATAAGCTGTCCCTCCGTGTTCTGCCTCTTTGGTAGCTGAATAAGGTTTATCCTTAAACAATCCGCCGAGATTCTTATCTTTTGATACAAATGGGATCTGTTTTTGTATTAAATTACCTTTTCCTTATATCAATAATGTTTCTCTTTAATGTTTTAACCGCTTTTCAGTTCAAGCCAAAACCGGGGTGAGCAACCTCTCCTAGCTAGTTTATCAAACACCTTAACCGAGGCCTCTTCATATCTGGAATCATCGGAGATATGCGTCTTGCCCTTATAAACTGGCTTTTAGGGATTGCCTTGAAGATTTTAGGTGTATGGAAACATTGGTCAGAAGTAGGTTATTCCTATCCGTGGTTTTGCTGTAAAGAGATGTCTGGAGTTGGTTATTTTCTAATACAATGTGGACATTAAGAAAATGAATATGTTCAGTCGAAATTTCGTATGTGAACTTTATAGTAGGATGGGCTTTGGTGGTGCATTTTCATTTCCATGAATTCTGTTTTTTCCCCACTCCATATGACCAGAATGTCATCAACATACCTGGCATATTTTATTATGTGGGGCAAAAGGTGACTTTAAAAAGATCTTATTCTGATTTTTGCATAAAATGTTTGCAAATGATGGAGCCACCGCCAGCACCCATTGATACCCCTTGTCTTGCCAATAGAACGTATTGTCAAATCTAAAATAGTTCTTTTTAAGCACTAGTATTAGAAAATCGATTAAGAAATATATCAGTTGGTGTGGAAAGTCGGTAGTGAGGAGTGCTTCCTCTACACATGCATGCCTTCCTCTTGTGGAATGAAGTATATAGGCTCTGTACGTCAATGCTGGCCAAATGGATGTTGCCTGGTGGGAGGAAGTGTCTTGTAGATCTGTAATAATTCTGTTGCGTCTTATAGACAGGATGTAATTTGTTTCACATAGGTTGTAGATAAAAATCCACAAATTTGGAGAGGGGCTCGAGGACAGAGCCTATCCCGACACAATGGGGCGGCCTGGGGTGTTCTCCAGTGATTTGTGGATTTTGGGAAGCAAGTACATAACAGGTTTTCTAGGATGTTCCGTAATTAAAAAATCTTTTGTTTTGGTAGTAATAGTACCATTGTCGCAGGCTTCGCAGAACCCCCGAATCTTTTTCCATTACAGATTCACTTAACCCAGACTTATTTATGGCGTAGGTTGCACAGGGATTATTAAATCCCAAATTATCAACATTGAATCTCATCTGCCATTCTACTGCCCATTTTGATTATCCAGGTCTGCTTGCAGCACTGCACAATCATTTGAAGTTTCCAAAGCTCTGCATAGTTTAGTGTCATCAGCAAACAGAGACCTTGCTCTCAATGCCCCCTTCTAAGTCATTTTAAACAGATAAAAAGAAGCGGCCCCAGTATAGAACTCGGAGGCACACTGCTTAGAACCACCTAGAGTAGCTCCATTTACCACCACTCTGTTTGTGATCCAATAACCAATTCTCTATCCATGAACAAATGTTTTCTTCTAGGCCAACCGTCCTCATTAACATTAGTTGCCTATGTGGCACAGTATGAAAAGCTTTCACAAAATCCAAGTATACCAGTCCACTGCTGTGCCTGAATCTAAATTCTTACTCACTTCTTCATTAAAATAATTACATTTGTCTGGCATGATATTTTCTCAAATCCATGTGACTACTACTAAGATCAAGGATATGATACGAACAAGTTTCCAGCACCTTCCCTACCACTGATGTTAGGCTTAAGGTCTATAGTTACCAGGCTGTGAACGACTACCTTTTTTGAATATTGGTATTACATTGGCTTTTTTTCCAACCAGCGGCACATCCCGAACAAAATGAATCTGAAAAGATGAGAAACAGGTCTAGATAGAACTGAACTAAACTCTTTTAAAATCCGAGAGGAGCAATCCATCTGGTCGGGGCTTATTAATTTGGCTTGAAAAAGCCAAATTACTGTTCTTTCTATTTCTTCTTTTTTTCTTCCGCTTTTTTGGACCGTATCTCCTCCCACAGTTTTTTAGCTAGAGCATGAAATTCGGTACAGACGTGCGGGGCATATAGGAGAAGTGTGCTATCTTCTAGCTAAGGAATTCGCGGAAGCGTTAACAGCGTTATTGGTGAATTTCGGACATTCTTTCCCATAGACTATAATGGTAACAATACAAGAATGTGTGGAAGCACTCCAATTAGGCTAATTTACAAATACATTTAGTGGAAGTGCTACTGATCTGGTCAAACATTTATACCAACATAGAAAAGATAATCAATGCACATTCCTAGGCCCCACACAATATCATATTATCTGCACACTGGCATACTTTATAAATAAAGGGGTTTTAGTAACATTACTGTGATCACCTGAATGAAAGCCTGGAAGGCTTGTATTGTATGTATTTATTGGAGGCTTAGTCAAGCCTCATGTGGTAAGCACCCCCAACACCCCCCTTTAAGGGAGGTCCTATGCCTTAAATATAAAGCAAGGATGGCCTCTCCCTCATTTTTAAAAAGCCAAAGGGCTGAGGGGGAAGGGAGAGAGGCCTGTTGTATGGATCCAGTGTGTAAGAATGAGAAATGCCAAAGTTTGTGATCGTAATTGAAGCATAAGAAATTGAAAAGGTTAGATGTTAGGACCTTCCAGACTGGGGTTACCTTGACGTGGTTGGAAGGTTTTCATTCATGTGATCACAGTAATGTATACTAAAACCCTTTATTTATAAAGTATGCCAGTGTGCAGATATTATGATATGTATGGGGCCTAGGAATGTGCATTGATTATCTTTTCTATAATGGTAACAATCCTCAAATGTGGATATTTCAAAACTGTTTTTTTCATGGTCATAAATACAAATGGTCATACCCCAATCCCCACACAGACCCAGTTACACCCACCTACTCACCTACCTTTCCATTCCCATGGAAGCCATACTTAAAGGGTAACAAAGTCAAAAAAATTAATTTTGATTAAAAAGGTTTGTTTTTTTAACCCCATGTGGCACAGTTATATACACTACTGACCTACCCCTCCATTACTGTTGCAGCCATACCTAAGGGTAACTAAAGGCAAAAAAAGTTTTTTGACCAATCATCAAAAAAGTTTGTTTTTTAACCCCCAACCGGACACAGGTACACACACCTACTGATCTACTTATCCATTACTGTGGCAGCCATACCTAAAGGGTAACTAAATTGAAAAAAAAATTTGACCAATCATCAAAAAAGAACAGAGAGATTCAATAAAAGTTCTTATCATTGAAAATGATACTAATTTTGCCCTAACCAATCAGAAGTTCACTACAAACTTATCATTCCATTATTGAGTTTTAAAATCTGCAGCAAAACAACATATTCCCTTCCAAAATGCATCCTTCAAGCCAAATTCAAAGGTTATACTTAAACTTTCCTTTAGTTGATATTACTTTGTCTAATCGTTTCCATACATATCCTCCGTCAGCCAAGTGAATACACCTCATTTCTCCCTGCATATTATTACAATCCCTGCTGTAAGGACTAGGATTTCTATAGTGAAAAACGATGTAAAAAAACAGTTTAGCAGATTAGCCTTTTGGCATCCTCTACAACCATCTCAGACCCATTGTTTAATGGTCCCACATTCTCAGTCTCACATTTTACATTTATATACTTAAAAAAATTTGGGGTTGGACTTGCTTTGTTTGGTGTCCGTATTTCATTTTCTATTTTAGCTAACGGTAGATTTAATTGCTTTCTTACACTTTTATTACAGCTTTTTATACTCCCCATAAGACGTTCTGTTCCCTCTGATTTCAAAATTTTAAAAGCCTTTTTCTTTTATTCCATTTCCCTTTTACCTGAGCATTAAGCCATGCAGGAGTTGACCTATTGTTTTTACACTTGTTCCCTACAAATTTAGAAATGCAATAGTTTAATATACCTTTAAAAGTGGTCCACATCTGCTCAGTATCTTTACCTGGAAACCATTTTTCCCCAGTCTATGAGCAGTAGTGATTCCTTTAACAACATTAAATTAGCTTTCTTAAAGTTAAGGTTGTTAACCCAGTGCACTTTAGTTTTTTGCAACCTATATTAAATGACAAAATATCATGGTCACCTTTCCCTAAGCTTCCATTTCCTTCATTTCCAAAATGAGCTCAGAGTTATTACTATAAACAGATCCAACAACGATTCTGGACACCATAATACAGATTAATGGAAACACAATACAAAACTCCATCTATCGCAAACCTCCATTATCTACAGCCAGGGTTCGATTCTACAGACAGAAATCTGCACCTGGAACAGCTCAAAAAAGATTTTACAAAACAGGGATACAGCAGTCAATACAGAAAAACAACATAGAAAGCAACCAGCACCCCAGAAACAACCTGCTACAATACAAACATATCCAAAAGGAGGACCGTATCCCACTGGTTGTTACATACACACACCCCAAATGGAAATACTTCGAAAAATTGCCAAGAAACTCCAACCCATTTTACAAAAGGACGACGGATTACTAGAAATATTCCCAGACCCCCTTCTGTAGCTTACCGACAACACACCACTTAACTCTAAAGCTTGTAAAAAGTTCCCTCACAGGCCCCACCAACAATGGAACATCTCCCTGTTTGCAGAAAAAGTGTGAAACCTGCAAGTACATCCACACCGGAGACAGGATCCAATACCATACCATTGGTTTGAAATAAAGGGAACCTTTTGCAAATCATCCAATGTGGTATACCTGATTTTATGTTCTAGGTGCCCCTCAGGACTGTATGTAGGAGGACTGGACAGACCCTGAGGCAAATGGTGAACAATTAACAAATAAACGAGATGGGTAAAAGTACTACATGAAGATCTGGAGCGGAGGAAAGGTGAGTATAATTGTCCTTTAATGTCTCTAATGTCATGTAGAATTAATCAGACTAAATTCTAAACACCCAAACCCATAAATATTTTATTTATACCAGACCCTCCATGGACACTAGAAGTGAAGTGCATTGATTGTTTGTTTAACCCTCGTAATTCTTTTATTACTGCCTGTGATCATTGAATGTGTATTTTTGTTTTATTTACGACAGCCATTGCCAGACAGGCATGGGGGCAAAAGATTACATCTGTATTATGTCAGAAAGTCTTGTTCTTGTTGTATAAAATAGGGTGCTTTACAAGATTCAGTATTGTATCATGCTGAGGAAAATGCCTAAGTGCTTTGAAAGCTTGCATTTTCAATCATTTTAATTAGACAATAAAATGTATTACTTTATATTCAAGATGTCTTCACTTTCATCAATGGCTAACACGGTACAATTCTCTACTATCCTGTGGCGTATCGTGACTGATTAGTCAGATAAGGAAATGTACGATCTTTCCCGAACAACCGATCGTCCGACCCGAAGGTTCTGTGGCAGCGAGCTTGTTTAGGAAAGCCGCCCCACAAAGCCCACAACGGCTTTATCGGTACTGTGTGTACCGCTTTAGGATGTTACATTAGCTGCCGCCATGGCAAAGTGAGGGACACTGAGCCAAATGGCATGGAATGAGGGGAATAGCAAAAAGGTAAAATTACAGAGAAACTGGGAGCCTGGAGAGATGAACAGAAAATTAGGGGACCAAAGAAAAGGGGTAGCTTCATGGGCAGGAGGGGGCAAAATCAAAGGGAAGAAAAATTAGAAAGAAAGAAAAATTCAGAAGAAAAAAGAATAAAACAGACTGATTGTTTTTTCTGATTTAAATCAGTTTAAAGTGTTCTTTCTGGTCCTTTAATTGAAAAATTAATTAATATCCCAATTGATTTTATTTTTATATTCAAGATTTATTTAATGTAGGTAGTAATTTAAAATTAATTAGATGCATTAAATTAGTTAGGATAAACTATTGCCTCAATGCATTTTTTTTTTTTTTTAAAAAACTGCTTTCAAAAGAGTAAAGTATGCAGCCCTCCCCATACATTTTTTTCCTGATTTCGAGCTTCTCTCTGCTTCAACTAGCCACACTGTGAAGGGGGCGTAACAATTCTATCTGCCTGTAACTGTCACTCAAAACTAGCATGTGAAAAAACACCTGAACAGTTCAAGTTGGTTTGACTGGCAGAGGAGAAGAGAGAGGTTGTAACAGACATTCCTATCAGTCAATGATGTGATATGTTAATCAGGGGCTGGGCCCCTTAGGAGGCGGACAATTTTTGCTGTGTGATATCTAAGGGAAGGCAGCACAGTTTTAAATGAGAGTAAGCGATTTCAGCTGCTGGAAGTGTGGACATGTAATGGGGGTAATGTTTTTTTTTGAATTGTTGTCCTTTAAATGAATATTTTTATTACTATAATATTTAGTGTATTTGATCAAACTTAAATATTCTGTAATGCATTGTAGTTGTCGTCTGATTATCTATCTATCTATCTTTCTGTTAATCTATATCTATCTCTGTGTCTGTCTGTTTATCTATATATGGGCAGTACGGTGGCTCAGTGGTTGCACTGAGCATTGCAGTGCTGAGGTCTGAGTTTGATTCCACCCTTGGACACATCTGCAAGGAGTTTGTATGTTCTCCCCGTGTTTGCGTGAGTTTCCTCCGGGCACTCCAGTTTCCCCCACAATCAAAGACATACTGATAGGTTGTATGTGTACATAAAGGTGACTGATTGTAGCTCTTCGGGCAGGGCCTGATGTGAATTGAATAAATAATTGTAAAGCGCTGCGGAATATGTAGCGCTATATAATAAAATCATACATACATCTAGTTGTAGTTGTCTGTCTGATTGTCTATTAATTTGAGTGTTACATTCTATTAGAAAGTGCAGCAGTCAGGGATGTAGAAGAAATAGACAGGATTGCCCAGGTGTCCTCACCTTTTATCCAGGAGGTTTATTTAGGAGGTTTGAACTTTGGATTACTAGTAATAATATTGGGAGCCGCTGCTTTAAACCTTTCCCTGCCACAGATCGTATATTCACGATTGTGCAGTGAATGACCAAACTGACACAGATCGTGAATATACGATCTGTGGCTTTCCCTTTAATAAAAAAAAATTGCCCCCGCTAGGGGCGATCGGGAGGCAGCCCCCCCTAGCCCCCTCGATCCCCCTCGGTGTGTGTCCAAATCCGAGGGGGGGATCGGAAGATATCAATCCCCAAATGCTGTTCCGGAAAGGGAATCCTTTCCAGAACTCGTGGGCCAGGAAGTGCAGAGGCGCAGCGGAAAGGGAAGCCCCGTGACGTCACTGGACGTCCGGGCTTCCCTTAGTGTTCCCCACATTTTCCATGGTGGTCCAGTGTGTAAGTAGTAGTCTGCGATCGGTGCCGATCGCAGATACTACTGAGCTATAGCAGCAGGGACTGTGTGCCTGCTTGCTATAGTGCAAGCAAAAAAGTTTTTAGTCCTAGGGGCAATGGGGGGCAGCATTCAAGTGCCCCCCTAGCCCCCTCGATCCCCCCTTGATTTCATAAAAATCCGATGGGGGGATCAGGAGTTTGCAGCCTAAAGTAGGTCCCCCTCCTCCATTGCCGGTCCCTCGCTGATTCAAATGGTATTCCCGATAAGGGAGACCCCCAGTGATGTCACAGGGCTTCCCCTTCACTGGGGGTCTTCCTTACAAGTGCTCTGATGCCCCTAGTGGTCTAGTGGAGGTACTGCAGCTAGATCTACATTTAGATCATGCTGCAGTACCTAAGTATAGTAAAAGCTGTCAAGCTGCCAGCTTTACTATACATTTTGTGAATAGAACTCAAAGTTCCATTCACAATAGGATTTTGCTATAGCGAAGACTTAGAAAAAAATGGGGACAGAGATCAAAATTTGGTGATCACTTCTGATCACCAAATTATTGATCTTTGCCAATGAATGAAAAATCCTTCCTGGAAAATGATTTCCGGGAAGTGATTTTTCCGATCGGATTTCGAAGTGAAAACGGGCATTTATGCCCGTATTCCAAGTTCGGTATCATTCCCTAAGATGTTCTGATGATTATCTTTGGGAATGATCGGGGAAAAAAAAAAGGGGAAATACACACAAAAAAATTCTTAAAGTGATACACACCCTTTTTTTTTTACCCTAAAACATAAATTGAAAAAAAACGTTGTCTTCTCCAAGCTCCCCAATGTTCCCAGTGATATCGGTAAAGTAAACGCGGATACTTATTTGTACGATTTCAAGGGAAACTAAGCCTATTTTTTAGAAGGAAATTTTGCAGAGGTACCAAATAAAGACCGTATTGGTTTAGGATCAGTAAAGTGTGCAAAAACGTGTGTGACTCTCCATACTAACCGATTTCACTAAAATACCACTAAAAGGGGGGAGAGTGTGTGTGGGGGGGGGGGGTTGTGGCGTTTTAAAATTTTTTCTTGTAACTGCACTTCTAAATGCGTCCCATTTGAGCTAGTTGGTGGCCTCGTCTCTGTTTGCACCCACGCAAATGGACACCGTTTGATTCAGAACATGTGGACGATTGCTATAGTGGGTTTTTTTGCTTGTCAAGTGGGTTAGGTTAGGTAGGATTTCAATCCTTGAATCATCTCATTTTATTTTCACAAAACCTCATCAAAACACGGAGTTCTTTTGATCGCTGGGTCTGGAATTCTCATGTCTGCATGAAAGCATGGCACGTAACGTAGCTGAAGGTGTGTAGATTCCAAAAACATATAGTTTGTGGGGGGAATTTCCATGTTTTGGGACTGTTTCCTAGAAAAAGGGTAGTCTGTGCAAATTACGAGAACGTTGAATTTTTCTTGTAATTGCATTTGTGTGCATGCGTCCCATTTGAGCTAGTTGGTGGCCACATCTCTGTGTACATCCACGCCTATGGCATACCGTTTGACTCAGAACATGTGGGAGATTGATATTTAGTTGGGGGTTTTATTTGTGGGGGGCATTTCAAAGTTTTGGGGCTGTTTGAAATTACAGAGCACTTTGATATTTTTTTGTAATTACACTGGTGCATGCGTCCCATTTGAGCTAGTTGGTGGCCACGCCCCTGTGTGCATTCACGCATATGGCATACCGTTTGATTCAGGGCATTTGGAAGATTGATAATTGACAGTTTTTTACATGACATGGAAATTTGCCATGATTTTTAACTTTGAATTGTATTTTTATAAATTTTTCCTGAAAATCTGGTAAGAAAGCGAAATTGTACCACAAACTGCACCCCCACCATTGGTGGTATGCATAAAAGAATCACCACCATTGTGTAGCTGAAGGTGTGTAGAGTCCAAGAATATATAGTTTTGGGGGGTATTTCTAATATAGAGGGGTGTTTAGTCTGACAAATCTGAAAAGTTGCTGTAATTGGGCCACTGTTCATTGGCTCACTTTGTGGCTAGTTGATTCCACGTTTGCGTGTGGAACCATACATAGGGCATACCGTTTGATTCAGGACATTTGGGAGATTGATATTTGGTAAATTTTTTTACATTACTTGGGATTTTGGCATGATTTTCTCCTTTTGAGAGTGTTTTTTTCAAATTTTTTAGAAAATCTGCTAAAACTGGGAACTTCTACGAAGAACTGCGCCACACATTGATGGTACGAATGAACAAACTACAGAATTTCGTAGATAAAGGTGTGTGGATTCGAGAAATATATGGTTTGTGGGGGTTGTTTTGTGGGGAAAAATTGCAGACTGTTCAAATTCAGATTTGACTGAATATTTTTGCTGTTGAGCCATGTGCATTGTTTCACTTTGTGTCTTTTGGCTTCCACGTCCACGTGTGTCCCAACATATGGCATACCGTTTGATTCAGGACATTTGGAGATTGATATTTAGTAGCTTTTTTTATTCCATGGGTTTTGG
The DNA here is from genome assembly GCA_019447015.1 of Hymenochirus boettgeri. Lineage (NCBI taxonomy): Eukaryota > Metazoa > Chordata > Amphibia > Anura > Pipidae > Hymenochirus > Hymenochirus boettgeri. The sequence continues at coordinate 220,531,874 of CM033471.1, read as the reverse complement.
CATGATTTCTACCTTTTGAAGTTGTTTTTGTTCATTTTTCAGACAAATGCGAATTTCTACGAAGAACTGCGCCACACCATTCATGGTATGAAGGACAAACACAGCGTTACGTAGCTGAAGGTAGTAGATTCTGAGAATATATAGTTTGCGGGGTATTTCCAAGTTAGAGGGGTGTTCAGTTTGAAAAATCTGGGAAAAAGCTGTTATTGGCTCAATGCGATTGTTTTACATTTTGACTAGTCGCTTCCACGTCCGTGTGTGTAACCACAACATATGGCATACCATTTGATTCGGACATTTAGGAGATTGATATTTGGTAAGTTTTTTTTACATTACACTGGGGTTTTGGTGTGATTTTGTAACTTTGAAATGTATTTTTCTCTATTTTTCCAGAAAATTGTGTAGAAATGCGAAAATTCTATGAAGAACTGCGCCCACACCATTGATGGTATGAATGAACGAACTACAGTGCTACATAGCTGAAGGTGTTTTGATTTCAGGAATTATAGTTGTGGGGGGTATTTCTGAGTTATCAGGGTGGTTTTGTGGAAAAAACTGCAGACTGTCCAAATTCGGAGTTGGCTAAATATTTTCGCTGTTTCTCAACCCATCATGCATGTGCTCAATCGTGGCTTTTGCTTCCAAGTCCGCATGTGTAACCACAATATGGCATACCGTTTGATTCAGGACATTTGGGAGATTGATTTAGTAACTTTTTTACATTCCGTCAGGTTTTGCGATTTTCTACCTTTTGAAGTTGTTTTTTGTTCATTTTTTCAGAAAAGTGCGAACTTCTACGAAGAACTGCGCCCACACCATTGATGGTATGAATGAACGAACTACAGTACTACAATAGCGAAGGTGTTTAGATTTCAGGAATATATAGTTTGTGGGGGTTATTCTGTTACGGGGGTGTTTTGTGGAAAAACTGCAGACTGTCCAAATCGGAGTTGGCTAAATATTTTCGCTGTTTCTGAGCCATCGTGCATTGTCTCACTTTGTGGCTTTTCGCTTCCACTTCCGCGTGTGTAACCACACATATGGATACCGTTTGATTCAGGACATTGGGAGATTGATATTTAGTAACTTTTTTTTAGATTCCATGAGGTTTTGGCATGATTTCTATCTTGAAGTTGTTTATGTTCGTTTTTTCAGACAAATGCGAACTTCTACAAAGAACTGCGCCCACACATTGATGGTATGAATGAACAAACTACAGCGTTACATAGCTGAAGGTGTGTAGATTTCAGGAATATATAGTTTGTGGGGGTTATTTCTAAGTTACAGGGGTGTTTTGTGGAAAAACTGCAGACTGTCCAAATTCGGAGTTGGCTAAATATTTTCGCCGTTTCTGAGCCATCGTGCATTGTCTCACTTTGTGGCTTTTGCTTCCACGTCTGCGTGTGTACCACACATATGGCATACCGTTTGATTCAGGACATTTGGGAGATTGATATTTAGTAACTTTTTTACATTCATGGGGTTTGGCATGATTTCGACCTTTTTGAACGCTGTTGATGTTCATTTTTTTTGAAAATCTGGTAAAAGTGCAAATTTCTACGAGAATGCGCCCACACATTGATGATATGAATGAAAGAACTACAGCGTTACATAGCTGAAGGTGTGGAGATTTCAGGAATATATAGTTTGTGGGGGGTATTTTTGAGTTGGGGGGGTGTTTTGTGGAAAACTGAGACTGTTCAAATACAAAACTGGCTAATTTTTTTTTTGCTGCTACTGACATTTGGCACTGGTCACGCTCTGGGTTAGTTGGTAGCCATGTCTCTGGGTACAACCCATGAATGTGGCATACCGTTTTATTCGGGAGGGGTTAGGCTTTCAATTTGAGATGCGTTTGAACTTTCCTCCACAGTTTTTAGCTGAAATTCGCATTTGATTTTGTCTCTGATTTTACAGTTGAGGAAAAAAAGGAAAATGTGAGAAAGTAACTACAATTTGACGAAGAGTGCGTCCGGGTATCTGCATTTTGATCGAAATTAACCTCACTCGTAAAATCCTGCGGGTGTGTAGTTTTTAAAAATATCTCACTTGTGGGGATAGTTTAGATAATTTGGTAGATATTCTATGTTAACTGTCAGTAGTGGTTACCATTTTAATTTGGTGTAATATTCTAGGAGGTGCAGTTTTAGTTTGGGGGGTTCTCCTGTACAGGAAAAGTCGGGTACCTACATATATCTGGTATGTTGTACTGGGAGTATCTGACCTTTTAGAAACAGTAAGATTTTGTGCGGAACCTTAGATAACTATAAGTAAAAATGGGAAAAATCCATGAAAATTTGCAAATTTTTCATTTTTTTTACATATTTTACCATAATCCAGTAAAATTTCCAGAAAAGTTACAAAATTCTGGTACCATGTTAAAGTACACTTTGTGCTGAAAAAAACAATGTATAATATTCCTGATTTACTGCAAGGTTTCCTACTGTAAAATTAGTCTAAAGCGATTAAGGACAAAAATCCTGAAAATTCTTTGGCAGTAACGCACAAGTGTAAAGGGTATTATTTCCTGCTAGCACATGACCAGCACCATTGCAGCATTCCAACTGTCAAAACTCTGTCACCATTCCAGCTACAGTAAAACTGCTCACAGAAGAATAGTTTTTGAGAGCAAGGAACTTGATTGACAGCTGAAATATAAGAAGTTTTAGATTGGATATCTAAAGAAATAGGGGACAGCTCAACAAAAAAATGATACAGTGGTGGTTGGGAAGAATTATAGTTTACAGATATGGTCAATTTAAAATAACCTATTGTTCGGTATAGATGCCTTTTAATTCTCCTTTAACCCTTTCACTGCCAGGAGATTTTCATTTTTTTTTGCGTTAACTGCCAGAAGAATTTTCAGGATTTTGTCCTTAATCGCTTTAGACTAATTTTACAGTAGGAAACCTTGCAGTAAATCAGGAATATTATACATTGTTTTTTTCAGCACAAAGTGTACTTTAACATGGTAACAGAATTTTGTAACTTTTCTGGAAATTTTACTGGAATTATGGGTAAAATATGTAAAAAAAATGAAAAATTTGCAAATTTTCATGGATTTTTCCCATTTTTACTTATAGTTATCTTAAGGTTACGCACAAAAATCTTACTGTTTCTAAAAGGTCAGATACTCCCGAGTACAACGATACCAGATATATGTAGGTACCCGACTTTTCCTGTACAGGAGAACCCCCCAAACTAAAACTGCACCTCCTAGAATATTACACCAAATTAAAATGTGTAACCACTACTGACAGTTAACATAGAATATCTACCAAATTATCTAAACTATCCCCACAAGTGAGATATTTTTAGAAACTACACACCCGCAGGATTTTACGAGTGAGGTTAGTTTCGATCAAAATGCAGATACCCGGACGCAGCTCTTCGTCAAATTGTAAGTTACTTTCTCACATTTTCCTTTTTTTCCTCAACTGTAAAATCAGAGACAAAATCAAATGCGAATTTCAGCTAAAAACTGTGGAGGAAAGTTCAAACGCATCTCAAATATGAAAGCCTAACCCCTCCCAAATAAAACGGTATGCCACATTCATGGGTGTACCCAGAGACATGGCTACCAACTAACCCAGAGCGTGACCAGTGCCAAATGTCAGTAGCAGCAAAAAAAAATTAGCCAGTTTTGTATTTGAACAGTCTGCAGTTTTTCCACAAAACACCCCCCCAACTCAAAAATACCCCCCCACAAACATATATTTTCCGAAATCTTACACACCTTCAGCTAGTAACGGGTAGTTCGTTCATTCATAACATCAATGGTGTGGGCGCAGTTCTTCGTAGAAATTTGCACTTTTACCAGATTTTCAAAAAAAATGAACATCAAACAGCTTTCAAAAAGGTCAAATCAGCCAAAACCCCATGAAATGTAAAAAAAGTTACTAAATATCAATCTCCCAAATGTCCTGAATCAAACGGTATGCCATATGTGTGTAACACACCACGACGTGAAAGCAAAGCCACAAAGTGAGACAATCGCACGATGGCTCAAAACGGCGAAAAATATTAGCCAACTCCGAATTTGGACAGTCTGCAGTTTTTCCACAAAACACCCCCTGTAACTTAGAAATAACCCCCACAACATATATTCCTGAAATCTACCAACCTTCAGCATGTAACGCTGTAGTTTGTTCATTCATACCATCAATGGTGTGGGCGCAGTTCTTTGTAAAGTTCGCATTTGTCTGAAAAAACGAACATAAAACAACTTCAAAAGGTAAAAATCATGCCAAAACCTCATGGAATCTAAAAAAAAGTTACTAAATATCATCTCCCAAATGTCCTGAATCAAACGGTATGCCATATTGTGGTTACACACGCGGAAGTGGAAGCGAAAAGCCACAAGTGAGACATCCACGATGGCTCAGAAACAGCGAAAATATTTAGCCAACTCCGAATTTGACAGTCTCCAGTTTTTTCCACAAAACACCCCCTAACTTAGAAATAACCCCCACAAACTATATATTCCTGAATCTACACACACCTTCACCTATGTAGTACTGTAGTTCGTTCATTCATACCATCAATGTGTGGGGCGCAGTTCTTCTGAAAAGTTCGCACTTTTCTGAAAAATGAACAAAAACACTTCAAAAGAGTAAAATCATGCCAAAACCTGACGGAATGTAAAAAAAAGTTACTAAATATCATCTCCCAAATGTCCTGAATCAAACGGTATGCCATATGTGGTGGTTACACATGCGGACGTGGAAGCGAAAAGCCACGATGTGAGACAATGCATTTGGTTGAGAAACAGCGAAATCATTTATGAGCCACTCCGAATTTGGACAATCTGCAGTTTTTTCCACAAAACACCCTGATAACTCAGAAATACCCCACACAAACTATATATTCCTCAAATCTACACACCTTCAGCTATGTAGCACTATAGTTCGTTCATTCATACCATCAATGGTGTGGGCGCAGTTCTTCGTAGAATTTCGCATTTCTACACAATTTTCTGGAAAAATAGAGAAAAATACATTTCAAAGTTACAAAATCACACCAAAACCCCATGTAATGTAAAAAAACCTTACCAAATATCAATCTCCTAAATGTCCTGAATCAAACGGTATGCCATATGTGTGGTTACACACACGGACGTGGAAGCGACTAGTCAAAATGTAAAACAATGTGCAGTGAGCCAATAACAGCATTTTCCCAGATTTTTCAAACTGAACACCCCTCTAACTTGGAAATACCCCCGCAAAACTATATATTCTCAGAATCTACATACCTTCAGCTACGTAACGCTGTAGTTTGTTCATTCATACCATGAATGGTGTGGGCGCAGTTCTTCGTAGAAATTCGCATTTGTCTGAAAAAATGAACAAAAACAACTTCAAAAGGTAGAAATCATGCCAAAACCCCATGGAATGTAAAAAAAAGCTACTAAATATCAATCTCCCAAATGTCCTGAATCAAACGGTATGCCATATGTGTGGTTACACACGTGGACGTGGAAGCCAAAAGACACAAAGTGAAACAATGCACAATGGCTCAGAAACAGCAAAAATATTCAGTCAAATCTGAATTTGAACAGTCTGCAATTTTTCCCCACAAAACAACCCCCACAAACCATATATTTCTCGAATCCACACACCTTTATCTACGAAATTCTGTAGTTTGTTCATTCGTACCATCAATGGTGTGGGCGCAGTTCTTCGTAGAAGTTCACAGTTTTAGCAGATTTTCTAAAAAATTTGAAAAAAAACACTCTCAAAAGGTAGAAATCATGCCAAAATCCCAAGTAATGTAAAAAAAATTTACCAAATATCAATCTCCCAAATGTCCTGAATCAAACGGTATGCCCTATGTATGGTTCCACACGCAAACGTGGAATCAACTAGCCACAAAGTGAGCCAATGAACAGTGGCCCAATTACAGCAACTTTTCAGATTTGTCAGACTAAACACCCCTCTATATTAGAAATACCCCCCAAAACTATATATTCTTGGACTCTACACACCTTCAGCTACACAATGGTGTGATTCTTTTATGCATACCACCAATGGTGGGGGTGCAGTTTTGTGTACAATTTCGCTTTCTTACCAGATTTTCAGGAAAAATTTATAAAAATACAATTCAAAGTTAAAAATCATGGCAAATTTCCATGTCATGTAAAAAAAACTTGTCAATTATCAATCTTCCAAATGCCCTGAATCAAACGGTATGCCATATGCGTGAATGCACACAGGGGCGTGGCCACCAACTAGCTCAAATGGGACGCATGCACCAGTGTAATTACAAGAAAAATATCAAAGTGCTCTGTAATTTCAAACAGCCCCAAAACTTTGAAATGCCCCCCACAAATAAAACCCCCAACTAAATATCAATCTCCCACATGTTCTGAGTCAAACGGTATGCCATATGCGTGGATGTACACAGAGATGTGGCCACCAACTAGCTCAAATGGGACGCATGCACAAATGCAATTACAAGAAAAATTCAACGTTCTCTGTAATTTGCACAGACTACCCTTTTTCTAAGGAAACAGTCCCAAAACATGGAAATTCCCCCCACAAACTATATGTTTTTGGAATCTACACACCTTCAGCTACGTTACAGTGCCATGCTTTCATGCAGACATGAAGAATTCCAGACCCAGCGATCAAAAGAACTCCGTGTTTTGATGAGGTTTTGTGAAAAATAAAATGAGATGATTCAAGGATTGAAATCCTACCTAAACCCACTTGACAAGCAAAAAAACCCACTAAATAGCAATCGTCCACATGTTCTGAATCAAACGGTGTGCCATTTGCGTGGGTGCAAACAGAGACGAGGCCACCAACTAGCTCAAATGGGACGCATTTAGAAGTGCAGTTACAAGAAAAAATTTTAAAAACGCCACAACCCACCCCCCCCCACACACACTCTCCCCCTTTTAGTGGTATTTTAGTGAAATCGGTTAGTATGGAGAGTCACACACGTTTTTGCACACTTTACTGATCCTAAAAACTCAATACGGTCTTTATTTGGTACCTCTGCAAAATTTCCTTCTAAAAAATAGGCTTAGTTTCCCTTGAAATCGTACAAATAAGTATCCGCGTTTACTTTACCGATATCACTGGGAACATTGGGGAGCTTGGAGAAGACAACGTTTTTTTCTAATTTATAGTTTTAGGGTAAAAAAAAAAGGGTGTGTATCACTTTAAGAATTTTTTTGTGTGTATTTCCCCTTTTTTTTTCCCCGATCATTCCCAAAGATAATCATCAGAACATCTTAGGGAATGATACCGAACTTGGAATACGGGCATAAATGCCCGTTTTCCAATTCGAAATCCGATCGGAAAAATCACTTCCCGGAAATCATTTTCCAGGAAGTGATTTTTCATTCATTGGCAAAGATCAATAATTTGGTGATCAGAAGTGATCACCAAATTTTGATCTCTGTCCCCATTTTTTTTCTAAGTCTTCGCTAAGTAGCAAATCCTATTGTGAATGGAACTTTGAGTTCTATTCACAAAATGTATAGTAAAAGCTGGCAGCTTGACAGCTTTTACTATACTTAGGTACTGCAGCATGATCTAAATGTAGATCTAGCTGCAGTACCTCCACTAGACCACTAGGGGGCATCAGAGCACTTGTAAGGGAAGACCCCCAGTGAAGGGGAAGCCCTGTGACATCACTGGGGGTCTCCCTTATCGGGAATACCATTTGAATCAGCGAGGGACCGGCAATGGAGGAGGGGGACCTACTTTAGGGGCTGCAAACTCCTGATCCCCCCATCGGATTTTTATGAAATCAAGGGGGGATCGAGGGGGCTAGGGGGGCACTTGAATGCTGCCCCCCGATTGCCCCTAGGACTAAAAACTTTTTTGCTTGCACTATAGCAAGCAGGCACACAGTGCCTGCTGCTATAGCTCAGTAGTATCTGCGATCGGCACCGATCGCAGACTACTACTTACACTGGACCACCATGGAAAATGTGGGGAACACTAAAGGGAAGCCCCGGACGTCCAGTGACGTCACGGGGCTTCCCTTTCCGCTGCGCCTCTGCACTTCCTGGCCGCACGAGTTCTGGAAAGGATTCCCTTTCCGGAACAGCATTTGGGGGATTGATATCTTCCGATCCCCCCCTCGGATTTGGACACAACCGAGGGGGGATCGAGGGGGCTAGGGGGGCTGCCTCCCGATCGCCCCTAGCGGGGGGCAATTTTTTTTTATTAAAGGGAAAGCCACAGATCGTATATTCACGATCTGTGTCAGTTTGGTCATTCACTGCACAGATCGTGAATATACGATCTGTGGCAGGGAAAGGGTTAAAAGCAGCGGCTCCCAATATTATTACTAGTAATCCAAAGTTCAAACCTCCTAAATAAACCTCCTGGATAAAAGGTGAGGACACCTGGGCAATCCTGTCTATTTCTTCTACATCCCTGACTGCTGCACTTTCTAATAGAATGTAACACTCAAATTAGATAGACAATCAGACAGACAACTACAACTAGATGTATGTATGTATTTTATTATATAGCGCTACATATTCCGCAGCGCTTTACAATTATTTATTCAATTCACATCAGGCCCTGCCCCGAAGAGCTTACAATCTAGTCACTTTATGTACACATACAACCTATCAGTATGTCTTTATGATTGTGGGGGAAACTGGAGTGCCCGGAGGAAACTCACGCAAACACGGGGAGAACATACAAACTCCTTGCAGATGTGTCCAAGGGTGGAATCAAACTCAGGACCTCAGCACTGCAATGCATCAGTGCTAACCACTGAGCCACCGTACTGCCCATATATAGATAAACAGACAGACACAGAGATAGATATAGATTAACAGAAAGATAGATAGATAGATAATCAGACAGACAACTACAATGCATTACAGAATATTTAAGTTTGATCAAATACACTAAATATTATAGTAATAAAAATATTCATTTAAAGGACAACAATATCAAAAAAAATAACATTACCCCCATTACATGTCCACACTTCCAGCAGCTGAAATCGCTTACTCTCATTTAAAACTGTGCTGCCTTCCCTTAGATATCACACAGCAAAAATGTCCGCCTCCTAGAGGGCCCAGGGCCCTGATTAACATATCACTTATCATTGACTGATAGGAATGTCTGTTACAACCTCTCTCTTCCTCCTCTGCCAGTCAAACCAACTTGAACTGTTCAGGTGTTTTTTCACATGCTAGTTTTGAGTGACAGTTACAGGCAGATAGAATTGTTACGCCCCCTTCACAGTGTGGCTAGTTGAAGGCAGAGAGAAGCTCGAAATCAGGAAAAAAATGTATGGGGAGGGCTGCATAACTTTACTCTTTTGAAAGCAGTTTTTAAAAAAAAAAAAAAAATGCATTGAGGCAATAGTTATCCTAACTAATTTAATGCATCTAATTAATTTTAAATTACTACCTACATTAAATAAATCTTTGAATTATAAAAATAAAATCAATTGGGATATTAATTAATTTTTCAATTAAAGGACCAGAAAGAACACTTTAAACTGATTTAAATCAGAAAAAAACAATCAGTCTGTTTTCATTCTTTTTTTCTTCTGAATTTTTCTTTCTTTCTAATTTTTCTTCCCTTTGATTTTGCCCCCTCCTGCCCATGAAGCTACCCCTTTTCTTTGGTCCCCTAATTTTCTGTTCATCTCTCCATGCTCCCAGTTTTCTCTGTAATTTTACCTTTTTGCTATTCCCCTCATTCCATGCCATTTGGCTCAGTGTCCCTCACTTTGCCATGCGGGCAGCTAATGTAACATCCTAAAGCTAGGTACACACAGTACCGATAAAGCCGTTTTGGGGCTTTGTGGGGCGGCTTTCCTAAACAAGCTCGCTGCCACAGAACCTTCGGGTCGGACGATCGGTTGTTCGGGAAAGATCGTACATTTCCTTATCTGACTAATCAGTCACTAGACTCCACAGGAGTAGTAGAGAATTGTACCGTGTTAGCCATTGATGAAAGTGAAGACATCTTGAATATAAAGTAATACATTTTATTGTCTAATTAAAATGATTGAAAATGCAAGCTTTCAAAGCACTTAGGCATTTTCCTCAGGCATGATACAATACTGAATCTTGTAAAGCACCCTATTTTATACATACAAGAACAAAGACTTTCTGACATAATACAGATGTAATCTTTTGCCCCCATGCCTGTCTGGCAATGGCTGTCGTAAATAAAACAATAAATACACATTCAATGATCACAGGCAGTAATAAAAGAATTAGCGAGGGTTAAACAAACAATCAAATGCACTTCACTTCTAGTGTCCATGGAGGGTCTGGTATAAATAAAATATTTATGGGTTTGGGTGGTTTAGAATTTAGTCTGATTAATTCTACATGACATTAGAGACATTAAAGGACAATTATACTCACCTTTCCTCCGCTCCAGATCTTCATGTAGTAACTTTTACCCATCTCGTTTATTGTTGTTAATTGTTCACCATTTGCCTCAGGGTCTGTCCAGTCTCTCCTACATACAGTCCTGAGGGGCACCTAGAACATAAAATCAGGTATACCACATTGGATGATTTGCAGGAGAAGGTTCCCTTTATTTCAAACCAATGGTATGGTATTGGTATCCTGTCTCCGGTGTGGATGTACTTGCAGGTTTCACACTTTTTCTGCAAACAGGGAGATGTTCCATTTTGTGTGGGGCCTGTGAGGGAACTTTTTACAAGCAGTTGTTTTAAGTTGGGTGGTTGTCGGTAAGCTAACAGAAGGGGGTCTGGGAATATTTCTAGTAATCCGTCGTCCTTTTGTAAAATGGGTTGGAGTTTCTTGGCAATTTTTCGAAGTATTTCCATTTGGGGGTGGTATGTAACAACCAGTGGGATACGGTCCTCCTTTTGGATATGTTTGTATTGTAGCAGGTTGTTTCTGGGGATGCTGGTTGCTTTCTTGATTTGTTTTTCTGTAATTGACTGACTGTATCCCTGTTTTGTAAAATCTTTTTTGAGCTGTTCCAGGTGCAGATTTCTGTCTGTAGAATCAGACCCTGGCTGTAGATAATGGAGGTTTGCGATAGATGGATGTTTGTATTGTGTTTCCATTAATCTGTATTATGGTGTCCAGAATGCGTTGTTGGATCTGGTTATATGTAATAACTCTGAGCTCATTTTGGAAATGAAGGAAATGGGAAGCTTAGGGAAAGGTGACCATGATATTTTGTCATTTAATATAGGTTGCAAAAAACTAAAGTGCACTGGGTTAACAAAAACTTAACTTTAAGAAAGCTAATTTAATGTTGTTAAAGGAATCACTACTGCTCATAGACTGGGGAAAAATGGTTTCCAGGTAAAGATACTGAGCAGATGTGGACCACTTTTAAAGGTATATTAAACTATTGCATTTCTAAATTTGTAGGGAACAAGTGTAAAAACAATAGGTCAACTCCTGCATGGCTTAATGCTCAGGTAAAAAGGGAAATGGAATAAAAGAAAAAGGCTTTTAAAATTTTGAAATCAGAGGGAACAGAACAGTCTTATGGGGAGTATAAAAGCTGTAATAAAGAGTGTAAGAAAGCAATTAAACTACCGGTAGCTAAAATAGAAAATGAAATACGGACAGCCAAACAAAGCAAGTCCAACCCCAAAATGTTTTTTAAGTATATAAATGGTAAAAAGATGAGGACTGAGAATGTGGGACCATTAAACAATGGGTCTGAGATGGTTGTAGAGGATGCCAAAAAGGCTAATCTGCTAAACTGTTTTTTTACATCGGTTTTCACTATAGAGAATCCTAGTCCTTACAGCAGGGATTGTAATAATATGCAGGGGAGAAATGAGGTGTATTCACATTGGCTGACGGAGGATATGGTATGGAAACGATTAGACAAAGTAAATATCAACTAGAAAGGGAAAGTTTAAGTATAACCTTTGAATTTGGCTTGAAGGGATGCATTTTGGAAGGGAATATGTGTGTTTGCTGCAGATTTTAAAACTCAATAATGGGAATGATAAGTTTGTAGTGAACTTCTGATTGGTTAGGGCAAAATTAGTATCATTTTCAATGATAAGAACTTTTATTGAATCTCTCTGTATCTTTTTTGATGATTGGTCAAATTTTTTTTTCAATTTAGTTACCCTTTAGGTATGGCTGCCACAGTAATGGATAAGTAGATCAGTAGGTGTGTGTACCTGTGTCCGGTTGGGGGTTAAAAAAACAAACTTTTTTGATGATTGGTCAAAAAACATTTTTTGACTTTAGTTACCCTTTAGGTATGGCTGCAACAGTAATGGAGGGGTAGGTCAGTAGGTGTATATAACTGTGCCACATGGGGGTTAAAAAAACAAACCTTTTTAATCAAAATTAATTTTTTTGACTTTAGTTACCCTTTAAGTATGGCTTCCATGGGAATGGAAAGGTAGGTGAGTAGGTGGGTGTAACTGGGTCTGTGTGGGGGATTGGGGGTATGACCATTTGTATTTATGACCATGAAAAAAACAGTTTTGAAATATCCACATTTGAGGATTGTTACCATTATAGAAAAGATAATCAATGCACATTCCTAGGCCCCATACAATATCATAATATCTGCACACTGGCATACTTTATAAATAAAGGGGTGTTAGTATACATTACTGTGATCACATGAATGAAAAGCCTTCCAACCACGTCAAGGTAACCCCAGTCTGGAAGGTCCTAACATCTAACCTTTTCAATTTCTTATGCTTCAATTACGATCAGCAAACTTTTGCATTTCTCATTCTTACACACTGGATCCATACAACAGGCTCTCTCCCTTCCCCCTCAGCCCTTTGGCTTTTTAAAAATGAGGGAAGAGGCCATCCAGTGCTTTATATTAAAGGCATAGGACCTCCCATTAAAGGGGGGTGTTGGGGGTGCTATTACCACATGGAGGCTTGACTAAGCCTCCCAATAAATACATACAATACAAGCCTTCCAGGCTTTTCATTCATGTGATCACAGTAATGTATACTAAAACCCCTTTATTTATAAAGTATGCCAGTGTGCAGATAATATGATATTGTGTGGGGCCTAGGAATGTGCATTGATTATCTTTTCTATGTTTGTATAAATGTTTGACCAGATCAGTAGCACTTCCACTAAATGTATTTGTAAATTAGCCTAATTGGAGTGCTTCCACAATTCTTGTATTGTTACCATTATAGTCTATGGGAAAGAATGTCCGGAAATTCACCAATAACGCTGTAACGCTTCCGCGAATTCCTTAGCTAGAAGATAGCACACTTCTCCTATATGCCCCGCACGTCTGTACCGAATTTCATGTCTCTAGCTAAAAAACTGTGGGAGGAGATACGGTCCAAAAAAGCGGAAGAAGAAAAAGAAGAAATAGAAAGAACAGTAATTTGGCTTTTTCAAGCCAAATTAATAAAGCCCCAGGACCAGATGGATTGCATCCTCGGATTTTAAAAGAGTTTAGTTCAGTTCTATCTAGACCACTGTTTCTCATCTTTTCAGATTCATTTTGTTCTGGGGATGTGCCGCTGGGTTGGAAAAAAGCCAATGTAATACCAATATTCAAAAAAGGTAGTCGTTCACAGCCTGGTAACTATAGACCTGTAAGCCTAACATCAGTGGTAGGGAAGGTGCTGGAAACTTTGTTCAGGTATCATATCCTTGATCTTAGTAGTAGTCAGCATGGATTTATGAGAAATAGATCATGCCAGACAAATGTAATTATTTTTTATGAAGAAGTGAGTAAGAATTTAGATTCAGGCACAGCAGTGGACTGGTATACTTGGATTTTGTGAAAGCTTTTCATACTGTGCCACATAGGCAACTAATGTATAAACTGAGGACGGTTGGCCTAGAAGAAAACATTTGTTCATGGATAGAGAATTGGTTATTGGATCACAAACAGAGTGGTGGTAAATGGAGCTACATCTAGGTGGTTCTAAGCAGTGTGCCTCCGAGTTCTATACTGGGGCCGCTTCTTTTTAATCTGTTTATAAATGACTTAGAAGGGGGCATTGAGAGCAAGGTCTCTGTTTGCTGATGACACTAAACTATGCAGAGCTTTGGAAACTTCAAATGATGTGCAAGTGCTGCAAGCAGACCTGGATAATCAAAATGGGCAGTAGAATGGCAGATGAGATTCAATGTTGATAAATTTGGGATTTAATAATCCCTGTGCAACCTACGCCATAAATAAGTCTGGGTTAAGTGAATCTGTAATGGAAAAAGATTCGGGGGTTCTGCGAAGCCTGCGACAATGGTACTATTACTAACAAAACAAAAGATTTTTTAATTACGGAACATCCTAGAAAACCTGTTATGTACTTGCTTCCCAAAATCCACAAATCACTGGAGAACACCCCAGGCCGCCCCATTGTGTCGGGATAGGCTCTGTACTCGAGCCCCTCTCCAAATTTGTGGATTTTTATCTACAACCTTATGTGAAACAAATTACATCCTGTCTATAAGACGCAACAGAATTATTACAGATACTACAAGACACTATCCTCCCACCAGGCAACATCCATTTGGCCAGCATTGACGTACAGAGCCTATATACTTCTATTCCACAAGAGGAAGGCAGTGCATGTGTAGAGGAAGCACTCCTCACTACCGACTTTCCACACCAACTGATATATTTCTTAATCGATTTTCTAATACTAGTGCTTAAAAAGAACTATTTTAGATTTGACAATACGTTCTATTGGCAAAGACAAGGGGTATCAATGGGTGCTGCGGTGGCTCCATCATTTGCAAACATTTTTATGCAAAAAATCGAGAATAAGATCTTTTTAAAGTCACCTTTTGCCCCACATAATAAAATATGCCAGGTATGTTGATGACATTCTGGTCATATGGAGTGGGGAAAAAACAGAATTCATGGAAATGAAAGATGCAGCCAACAAAGCCCATCCTACTATAAAGTTCACATACGAAATTTCGACTGAACATATTCATTTTCTTAATGTCCACATTGTATTAGAAAATAACCAACTCCAGACATCTCTTTACAGCAAAACCACGGATAGGAATAACCTACTTCTGACCAACTGTTTCCATACACCTAAAATCTTCAAGGCAATCCCTAAAAGCCAGTTTATAAGGGCAAGACGCATATCTTCCGATGATTCCAGATATGAAGAGGCCTCGGTTAAGGTGTTTGATAAACTAGCTAGGAGAGGTTGCTCACCCCGGGTTTTGGCTTGAACTGAAAAAGCGGTTAAAAACATTAAAAGAGAAACATTATTGAAATATAAGGAAAAGGGTAATTTAATACAAAAACAGATCCCATTTGTATCAAAAAGATAAGAATCTCGGCGGATTGTTTAAGGATAAACCTTTATTCAGCTACCAAAGAGGCAGAACACGGAGGGACAGCTTATGCCCAGCAGATATATATCTAATACGATTAACATGTTTAAGGGTACCCCTAAGAAAGGGACGTTCCCTTGCTTAAATTGTATATGTTGCGCCTCTATTAATAAAGGCGATTACATCACTCATCTTTTAAAAGGTAATCGCATTAAACTCAGGGACTACGCCACCTGTAATACTAAACAGGTGGTATATCTCTTAAAGTGCCCCTGTGGAACCTGCTATGTGGGACAAACATCAAGGGAGGTTAAAGAACGTATCAAAGAACACAAAAGGGACATTAGAAACTACAAACAAGGTACCGGTTACGACACAACAGTGTCCAGGCATTTTCATGATTTGAAACATACATAACCAACTCAGATGGACTGTATTGGAGACAATCCAAACCCCCAAGAGAGGAGGTAATATTGTTAAACTACCATTACAAAGAGAATGCCATTGGATTAGGTCCCTAGAAACCCTTGTACCACTTGGTTTAAATGAATCTTGGTCTCTTAAATGTTATCTGTGACAATATTATAACACTTTGATTTTGTACTTCCTTTACAGATAACCACCTGCACATTTACTTACATAGTCGCTTATAGCAACAAGGTATGGCTATCGTTAATGCTAGAGTTAACTCCGGGCAGAACTGTTTAGTACATGTTTTGGATATATCATCTTACTCTGTTTTCTAGTAGGCCATTACTGGCATTGCTGGTAGCTCTTTGTATTGGTAGGCGATTTGTTGCAATACCACAGGGCTGGACATTTTTGTATATATTTGTTTTTGAGTGTATTTTCCTAATTTTCCTACCACAGGAGCAAAGGTCTTGTGGTTTCTGTATCTCCCACTTTGGACTATGGACTTCCCTCTCTTAACCACATCCCTTTATGGGACCTTGCTGGACTTACATTTTATGAACACTTAACATATTGTTTTTTTTCTATGGAAAGAGGGAGGGGTTTGTGTGCCAACAGGAAGTGGGATTGTCACTTCCTGTTTCTAGGTATATATATTGGTGTATTCACTGTTTTCCACACATTTGAGAAAGGAGCCCTGGTCCGAAACATGTCATGTGTGAATAAATATTGCTGAATTGAGATATCTTAGGAGTCTCCTTGTTTCTGGATCTGCCTACAACTACTCACCTTTTTACATTTTTAGTGATTGGGACAGATCACTGCAGATATCCGGACGCATCTTGAAGGTTTACTAGGTTGCAGGACTGACTTTCAGCATTCCCCTAATATATTCTGGGCCATATTTATCAACGTGCAGTATCACTATTTTGCGCCTTTAACAAGTGTTTCTTTTGCGCCTTTTACAAGCATTTTTGCAATCATAAATTTACTATTGCGACCGTAAATCTACGATATTGATTGTAATTTTATGATTGTGGTCATAAATTTACTAACGCAATCAGAGGTCTACGACCACAATCACAGATTTATGCTCGGCCATACAATACCGTTGCAGAATTTTACTGCCTTATGGTATAGTAGGAATGAACAACTGTACATTTGTTTTTACATTCACGCCCTTAATTGTATTTTTACAACACACGGTATCGCAAATTTGCGATACCAAGGGTTTCTGAATATAGCCCTCGTTTGCAATGATTGGATTCTCCTTGCAGAGTGCGTGAACTAGCCAGTTCCTATATGAACAAACTAGTTTCAAGTGGGCTAAAGTAGGGCAGCTTTCCCCCAACACATTCTGTTTGTAAGCAGTGGGTTAGAGGACATTCTCCCTGCAGAGTGCGTGAACTAGCCAGTTCCTATATGAATAGGCTAGTTTCAAGTGGGCTAAAGGAGGGCAGCTTCCCCCAACCTATTCTGTTTGTAAGCAGTGGGTTGGAGGAGATTCTCCCTGCAGAGTGCGTGAACTAGCCAGTTCTATGTGAATAGACTAGTTCCATGCAGAATATTCAGCCACATGATCAAAAATAACCAGACATTTATGGCAGTACCAGCAACATGGGTATAAATTACAGTGCACTAGATACTATTTTGTCAGTGTGTTGGAGAGTTTTTTTTATTTTTTTCTGCGGCTTTCAGTATCGTTAGTTAACACTTGGTTGTTATCCCCTATGTTCATATATATCAGAGAAGGATTATCCATTAAGGCATGAGTGCCCAACCTGGCCCATGCTGGGGGCTTCACTAGCGGCACTCCATACTGTATAGGCCACGGGGAGTAGCTTTACCCCTGGCCCACCCAGTTACGCCTAAAACACTTTACTACACCCACCCCCGGCTCTGTGCAGGCCGCAAAAAAATGCACCTGGGCTGCGGGTTGGACCTCACTGCATTAAGGCATCGTAGACAGCACATTTTATCTTGTACAATTTTCTATACTGCACCTTTATAAATATGGCCCTCTGTTCCTTATTTGCATTTGAGTGAGGGAGCTCTATAGCTTCAGACTGTCATATTTATAAAGGTACAGAATATTTTTTTGCTATACTGCGTCTTTAACAATCGTTAATTTATGATCGCTGTTGTAAAAGTCTGAAAGCGATCAGAAATCTATGGCCGTGATTGTAGGTTTATGATTGCTCCTAGAATACCATTGCGGTAGCGTTGTAAATGTATTATCTCGGGTGAAAATTTGCAGTCGTACAGTAATGAAAACCATCAGTATCGCAAACTTGCTATACCGCAGGTTTATAAAAATGGGCCAGAGTCAGTACGGGAGCTATATATCCTCAATCTCTTCCATCTTGTTTAACCCCTGCATGATAACACTCAATACGATGTTCAAGCAGCAAACATAAGGCCTATGTTTCACTGTAGCTGGCTCTCTGGTTATGCATTAACGGGCATGTCCACCTCTTCTCTAAAAATGTAATATGATGTGAAGGGCCCCCCAAAACCCCATATATGTGGTACTCTGTCTAAATATGTTCATAGTCTGAGGAAACCAACTTATAAGATCCATTGTCGTGGCTTTCCTCTGCTTACTGGTAAGGCTGTCACTCACAGTCGTGACGTCATGGTCAATGACTGACGGTCGTTGCCGATAAAGACTCCACTTTTCCACTTTTGCTGCCCAAGAACGTAAATGGCACGTTGCAGCAGAAGAGGAGGCAGAGCCCTTGGCGGTGGATTGTAGATTTTGTACTGTAAGTTCTTGTGAACATATTTAGAGTGAGTACCATGCATATGGGGTATTGGGGGGTCCTTCACATCATATTACATTTTTACAGAAGAGGTGGACATGCCCTTTGAGCTAGTGGGAATGCTATTAAAGCCTCTAAGCATTTCCTTAAGGCCTCCTTAACATGGAAATATGGAAAATTACAAGAACTCTCTCTGTTCTTTTTTTGCATTGAAAGGTGTTCCCCAGACCATTTCAAAAGTCCCTATATTTATTTTACCCATTTATACTTATTTAGTATTCAGTTAATCAACTGTACTCAAATTTAATTTCTTTTATTTTGCTGGTTAATTGATTAGCTTTCCCAATTAAGGGGGGCTTGTACATGAATCTATTGGCAATATTTACCCTGGAATGTAGCTCAATCTGCACAGCATTTAGGGACCTCATGAATGGGGGAAGGTGTCTACAGAGTATTGTATTTATGTGCAATATTGGGTCTTTGGGGTGGACCTGTTGCAGCCTCAGAAAAATATTAAATGCTTTTTTTATTTAAGTCAAAATGAATTGAGAAAGCCAGTCGGTAGACTAGTGAAACATCTTTAAAGGGCATGTCCACCCCCAAAACTGTAATCCCCCCGCACTGCTGGCCCCGCTGTGTAGTAATATAATCCTTACCTTACATCCCAGCTCCAAATGGTTCTCCTTCTATCCCCCCCCCCCCCCCAAAGTCCAAAAAAGTGGCCACCAGGAGGATAGCAGAGTCCATATAGGACTCTGCTTCCTGTCTCCCCTCAGAGAGAAGTTTGGCTTGCGCACTGCAGGACTCCTCCCCCCTCCCTCTCCCACCCGTTTTGGTCTCCCTCCCCCTAGCTCCAAACCCTTTCAGTATATTATAGGTATTGCTTCCCCAGCCCCAACTGCTATAATATTATTGTCATAAACTCCCCTGATAGTTACTTACCTTACCTCTCTCCTCCGCTGTTCTGAGCAGCCACGTCCGTGCGCTGCCGGTCTGGCCCCCTGCTTGCAGTTCCGTGCAAGCAGAGGGCTGGGGCAGTGCGGTGAAGGAGAGAGGTAAGGTAAGTAAAGTTTATGGCAATAATATTATAGCGGTTGGGGCTGGGGAAGCAATACCTATAATATACTGAAAGTTGTCCTAAAGGGTGGACATGCCCTTTAAAAACTAAACCACAAGTCCAGTTTACTGATCTGAATATTACAGATATACCATGACCTGGATGAATAAGAACAATTACAAATAACCAGTGGTGCATATTTACATCCCCTATACGATTTGTAAAAAACACGAATATTGATAAAAAATGGTTATAGTTACATTTAATGGCCAAGTGTATTAAAAGGAAGGGAAAGAAACAGAAAAACAATGAAAAATGCCAGAGTCCTTCCCCAGTGTGCCTGTTGTTAGTGACGTTACTCCTGACTCAGTTTTCTTTGCCCTTTCTGCATCCTGTACTTGCATTTTCCTGTACCCATTAAACACCATCAGGGTTATTCAATAAACGTTCTTATCGTAAAAAAAATGGTGCTAATTTTGCCCCAACCAATCAGATGTTTGCTTTCAAATGTTAAATAAGATCGGATTGGTTGGGGCAAAATTAGCACCATTTTTAACGATAAGAACTTTTATTGAATCTCCCTGCATGTCCTTTCTCAATAGCCATCATCTTCCCTCCATCCTGTACCAGGTACTCACCAGTTTCTTCTCTCCAGCAACTAGCCATGTAACAAGCTACTCATCTATTCGACTCCACCCACTTACCCGTTCCAGTTTATGGCTATTTACTAAGCACCACCATTCCAGTAATCAGTCTCTCCCTGTTCCAGTTACCAAAACCTCTTTCCAGTTACAGCACCAGTTTTTATTTCAAATCCATCCCAGACTTCAGCCCTGCCTCTGCCTTAATTGTACTGTAACCTCCTCAAAGTATACCTAGCAAGTACCCCAGCACCTTTATGGTTGATGTATTACAGTTCAAATAGCGCTATAGACTATAGGAGAAAGATTTGTTAAAAGAAACCATTACACTGTCTGTGACCAGATTTTATGATGCAAAAACAATTAAATAGTGTTAATAGTAATAAAGCTCATTGACTGGATAAAATACATCCTCAGCTCCTTAGGGAGCTAAGTTAAGTTTTACCTAGGCCATTGTTTCTTATTTTTTCTGATTTCCCCATGTCCGTAAGTGAGCCTCTGGAAAAAGGCCGATGTAATACCAATATTCAAAAAGGTTGTTTGGTCTTGAACACCACATTAATATGTGGATAGAAAACTGCTAAGGCCTCATTTGAAGTATGTTCTGCATTTTTGGAATCTCATTTACATAAAGGACACCTTTGAAATGTAAAGTTTTAAAGAAAGGATAATTACATTGAATAGGGAGCTTGTATATAAAGACAGGTTGGATAAGTCACATTTGTTCACACTGGAGATGAGGCATATGGGCGATGATATGATCACTTTGTACAAATAGTTTATTATATGGACCATTAATCTAACATGAACTAATGGTAACCAATTTATTTCAGATTTTTCAGATTGGGCAATTCTGTAGGCGAACACTAGCATGCAAACTAGGTTTGATGCTCTACAATCAGTTATCACAGAGCATGCAATTCCAAGAGGAAAAAAACAATTTGCATGCACTCTTGTCATATTGTATGCTTTTCGATAGTTTTCATTAGCAGAGCAACATTTCATTCACAATACGCGATTGTGTGACCTTACATGTAATGCTGGAGGAGAAGAAGTTTAGCTTTGTAAAGTGATTTTTCCAGGAGAAAAGTAAAACTATGAAACTTTGCTCTGGAGGATATGGTAATGGCGAGTTCAATGGATAGCTTCTAAAAATAGAAAATGTTTAGTGCTCTTGGTATCATTATTCTATATTAATATATATAGTGGAGATGATACAGGGATTAATTCCATTGCCATGTGTTAGGGAGGATTATTTTCTCCTGTTATAAAGGTTTTATTTTTTTACTTCATCTAGCTCAAATTTTAGACAGGCACAATGGGTAGGGCTCAGTAGTTTAAACTGGATGGACATGTCTTAATTCAACATCAAATACTAGGTTAATAACTGTTAATGTAACTGTTATACATGCATTATGCGTAGGGTATAAAGGTTGGACTTCATGGACGTCTGTCTTTATACCCTACACATAGTCTCTCAAACAGTTACATAGTATTGGAGGTTGTAAAAAGACATACGTCCATCTAGTCCAACCTTAATACCGTACCCATAATGTGTATCTAACCGTTACATAGTAACATAGTATTGGAGGTTGTATAGTGACATACATCCATCAAGTCCAACCTTTATACCCTACCCATAATGTCTGTAAAACAGTTACATAGTAACGTAGTATTGGAGGTTGTATAAAGACATACATCCATCTAGTCCAAACTTTATACCCTACCCATAATGTCTGTCTAACAGTTACATAGTAACATAGTATTAGAGGTTATATAAAGACATACGTCCATCTAGTCCAACCTTTATACCCTACCCATAATGTCTGTCTAACAGTTACATAGTAGCATAGTATTGGAGGTTGTATAAAGACATACGTCCATCCTTTATACCCTACCCATAATGTCTGTATGACAGTTACATAGTAACATAGTATTGGAGTTTGTATAAAGGTTGGACTAAATGGACTTATGTGTTTATTCAACATCAAATATTATGAAACTTAACTTTAGCACTTTTATAATCACATTAACTTAGATTTGGTTTATTCTTAGGATTTTATATTCAGAACATTTTTAAAATCTAATTTTTTATATCTAGTCATCCATTGCAGGACACTGACATTTCTCATTAAGTCATCAAAAAGCATAAGTACACATGGTTGTGGGAGAGCTGGACAAGTGTAGTAGACATTGAAGATATTGGATAGGTACAGAAAACTAAAAGGGGGTAATTTTGAAAACATAGGGATACATGAAGTTAAGAGAAAGTATGTCAATTGAAAATAATAGCGGACCAAAACAATTTGGTCAGCTGGAAAACAGGAATAGGAGTATAAACAGTGGGGGATTAGTTTAGATTTGAGGCAGTGCACCAGATTGGATTCGGCAAAAGAGAGAATCAATATAGGAAAATGCCACAGTATCCAACAACTTTAGCAATGTCTTGTATGGGAATGTCCAGTAAGTGAAAATAATAAAGAATTCAGATTAATATATATCCGAAATGTAAAAATGCAAAGCCAAGAACAAACAGTTTGCAGTAAAACATTCATAAACTTGTGCAAAAAATTCTTATAAATTATTTAACCCTTTCCTTGCCACAGATCGTATATTCACGATCTGTGCAGTGAATGCACAAACTGCCACAGATCGTGAATATACGATCTGTGGCTTCCCCCCTCCCCAAAAAAATTCGACTGCCCCCCTACCCCCCTCGATCCCCCCTCGGTTTGGTCCAAATCCGAGGGGGGGGATCGGGAGAAAACAGTACCTTAATGCTGCATCAGCCGGTCCCACGAGGAGGAGGTGAGGAGGAGCTGTTCTGCAATGGAAAGGGAGACCCCGGTGACTCACAGAACTTCCTCCTTCACCGGGGTCTTCCCTTGAAACTGTACTCTGCTGCCCCTGGTGGTCTAGTTGAGGTACTGCAGCCTGATCTCAATTTAGATCATGCTGCAGTCCCTGTATAGCACAAGCTGTCAAGCTGACAGCTGTACTATACATTTTGTGAATGGAACTCAAAGTTCCATTCACAAATAGGATTTTTTCTAAGTCTTTGCTACTTAGCGAAGACTAAGAAAAAAAATGGGGACAGAGATAAAAATTTGGTGATCACTTCTGATCACCAAATTATTGATCTTTGCCAATGAATGAAAAATCACTTCCTGGAAAATGACTTCCGGGAAGTGATTTTTCCGATCGGATTTCGAATTGGAAAACGGGCATTTATGCCCGTATTCCAAGTTCGGTATCATTCCCTAAGATGATTTAATGATCATCTTTGGGAATGATCCCCCCAAAAAAGGGGAAATGCACACAAAATAAAATCTTAACTAAGCCTATTTTAGTAGGGAATTTTGCAGAGGTACCAAAAAAGACCGGATTTAACTCTTAGGATCAGTAGAAGTGTGCAAAAACTTGTGGGACTCTCCGTACTAACTGCTTTTCACTAAAATACCACTAAAAGGGGGAGTGGGGATAGGTGTGGGGGGTGGGTTGTGGCGTTTTTTTATTTTTTCTTGTAATTGCAATTGCGCATGGATCCCATTTGAGCTAGTTGGTGGCCCCGTCTCTGTTTGCACCCACCCATATGGCATACCGTTTGATTCAGGACATGTGGGAGATTGCCGTTTAGTGGGTTTTTTTTACTTGCCAAGTGGGTTTAGGTAGGATTTCAACCATTGAGTCCACTTATTTTATTTTTTCACAAAATCTCCTAAAAGCACGGACTTCTTTGGATCAGTGGGTCTGGAATTCTTCATGTATGTATGAAAGCATGGCATGGTAACGTAGCTGAAGGTGTGTAGATTCCAAAAATATATAGTTTGGGGGGGAATTTCCATGTTTTGGGACTGTTTCCTTAGAAAAAGTGTAGGCTGTTCAAATTACAGAGCACTTTGATTCTTTCTTGTAATTGCATTTGTGCATGCGTCCCATTTGAGCTAGTTGGTGGCCACGTCTCTGTGTACATCCACGCATATGGCATACTGTTTGATTCAGAACATGTGGGAGAGTGATATTTAGTGGGGGGGTTTATTTGTGTGGGGCATTTCCAAGTTTTGGGGCTGTTTGAAATTACAGAGAACTTTGATTTTTTTCTTGTAATTACACTTGTGCATGTGTCCCATTTGAGCTAGTTGGTGGCCACGTCTCTGTGTGCACGCACACATATGGCATACCGTTTGATGCAGGATATGTGGGAGATTGACATTTAGTGGGTTTTTTTGCTTGTCAAAAGGGTTTAGGTAGGATTTCAACCCTTGAATCATCTTATTTTATTTTTCACAAAACCACCTAAAAACACGGATTTCTTTGGATCAGTGGGTCTGGAATTCTTCATGTATGCATGAAAGCATGGCATCGTAACGTAGCTAAAGGTGTGTAGATTCCAAAAATATATAGTTTGTGGGGGGAATTTACCTGTTTGGAGACTGTTTCCTTAGAAAAAGTATAGGCTGTTCAAATTACAGAGCACTTTGATTCTTTCTTGTAATAGCATTTGTGCATGCGTCCCATTTGAGCTAGTTGGTGGCCACGTCTCTGTGTGCATCCACGTATATGGCATACCGTTTGATTCAGGGCATTTGGAAGATTGATAATTGACAAGTTTTTTTTTACATGACATGGAAATTTGCCATGATTTTTAACTTTGAATTGTATTTTTATACATTTTTCCTGAAAATCTGGTAAAAAAGCGAACTTTTACATGAAACTGCGCCCACACCATTGGTGGTATGCATAAAGGAATCACACCATTGTGTAGCTGAAGGTGTGTAGATTCCAAGAATATATAGTTTGGGGGGGTATTTCTAATATAGAGGGGTGTTTAGTCTGACAAATCTGAAAAGTTGCTGTAATTGGGCCATTGTTCATTGGCTCACTTTGTGGCTAGTTGATTCCACGTTTGCGTGTGTAACCATACATAGGGCATACCGTTTGATTCCGGACATTTGGGAGATTGATATTTGGTAACTTTTTTTTACATTACTTGGTATTTTGGCATGATTTCTACCTTTTGAGAGAGTTTTTTTTCAAATTTTTTAGAAAATCTGCTAAAACTGTGAACTTCTACGAAGAACTGCGCCCACACCATTGATGGTACGAATAAACAAACTACAGAATTTCGTAGATAAAGGTGTGAGGATTCGAGAAATATATGGTTTGTGGGGGTTGTTTTGTGGGGAAAAATTGCAGACTGTTCAAATTCAGATTTGACTGAATATTTTTGCTGTTTCTGAGCCATTGTGCATTGTTTCACTTTGTGTCTTTTGGCTTCCACGTCCACGTGTGTAACCACACATATGGCATACCGTTTGATTCAGGACATTTGGGAGATTGATATTTAGTAGCTTTTTTTTACATTCCATGGGGTTTTGGCATGATTTCTACCTTTTGAAGTTGTTTTTGTTCATTTTTTCAGACAAATGCGAAATTCTACGAAGAACTGCGCCCACACCATTGATGGTATGAATGAACAAACTACAGCGTTACGTAGCTGAAGGTATGTAGATTCTGAGAATATATAGTTTTGTGGGGGTATTTCCAAGTTAGAGGGGTGTTCAGTTTGAAAAATCTGGGAAAATGCTGTTATTGGCTCACTGCACATTGTTTTACATTTTGACTAGTCGCTTCCACGTCCGTGTGTGTAACCACACATATGGCATACCGTTTGATTCAGGACATTTAGGAGATTGATATTTGGTAAGGTTTTTTTACATTACATGGGGTTTTGGTGTGATTTTGTAACTTTGAAATGTATTTTTCTCTATTTTTCCAGAAAATTGTGTAGAAATGCGAAATTCTACGAAGAACTGCGCCCACACCATTGATGGTATGAATGAACGAACTATAGTGCTACATAGCTGAAGGTGTGTAGATTTGAGGAATATATAGTTTGTGTGGGGTATTTCTGAGTTATCAGGGTGTTTTGTGGAAAAAACTGCAGATTGTCCAAATTCGGAGTTGGCTAAATATTTTCGCTGTTTCTGAGCCAT